>JABASI010000914.1:0-30429 GCA_019776505.1 Tomocerus nigrus
GCTATATATCTTCCAATGAGTTGGGTTTAGCTGACAGATTGGATAACAATTGTGATTTTATTATTTTATGGAGCATAATAATGTGAGTTAAACAAAAAGCCATTATATCAGTACTAGTACACCACATCCTCGCATAAGAAAATTTGATGCCCTAAACTCTAGGTACTATCTGAAGGGTACCAATATATATTTACATAGCTTAAAGGAGGTGGTTAGCCTTAGCAGGTCATGTCATTTCTATTGTGTAGAAAAGAGATTGAAGAAAAGATGAGATTGATATGAAAATGGTCTCGAAGTGAATCTGGTGTTGTTGGATTAGGTATGAGTGTACGAAGGTGAAGTAGAAAACCATATAAGACGTCAAAAGGGAGTTTTGTTTTAACAAAGTGTCGTGTGTAGAGTGGAGTCGAGAGAATGAAGATTAATTGAGATCTGGGATTTCTCATTGGGTGTGAAAACGTGTGGTCCGCAACTCCGCCCTCATCTTTATTTTATAGCTCTTCCTTCACCTTATCCTCATCATCCTTTCCTAATCCTTTCCATCCTTTTCATTTATTTTTCATCTTGCTTACTTTTCTTAGTTGAGAAGGCTTTTGAAGATGTGTGTGCATGTGTATGTGACTGTGAGTGTGTGAGATATCAGGGAAGAGTTGAGTAGTTGAGTTGAACACAATGAGACAGGGCAAGGCAAGGCGTATGCCATAAAGGATTCTCGTCTCATCTCATAATATCAGTATGAGTATCTGAAATCTGCGGCCAGACTTTTCCATTACATAATATTAGATTAGACATACGAAAAGACACAAGAAGGAATAGGGCAGATGTGAGTCAATGAAGTTAGTACAGTGGGAGACAGACATGATGTACAGATACAATAATGCACAGAAATAATTTCTTATTCTTGAAGGGAAGTGTGTAGCTTGAGTGTATACTACATATCATTTATTACACTAAGGTATCCTTATTCTATTATAAGATATAGTTTTTTAGCTTGCTCTTTCTTAAGTCGTTCGCACCCTTCTTGACTACTTGCATTTGTTATTCAGTTCAGATGCAGATTCTCTCTAGGTACACAAACTACTCGGATAGTTTACCTTCTCCTTCTCCCAGAAGTTATCTCCTCAATAAATCAATCATACGAGTCAAAGTGTACTAAAGATTTTAAATTACAAGAAGAAAATATTTCTCTCACATGTTTACACTCTCTGGGTGAGTACAATACACTCCGTGATCAAATTTTAGTGCAACTCGAGACGTATACCTGCAAAAATTACAATTGCAGATAGAAATTTTAACTACTGCTGCTTAAAGGAATAATAACGGTTAAGTGTTTCAAATGGCCCCAGACAAAATATCCGAAGAATCATCATCAGATAGCAGCAGTGAATCAAGTATTGATTTAGAAATGGATACTTGTTGTAGTCCAGCAAGACCGAGAGAAGATCGCAGAGATTTGTCTCTGACATCTTCACCCTCATCATCCCCTTCGTCATACACACACGACCAGGATTATGAACAACAAGTTATATCTTTAGTGAACAACAATCTGATAAACGCTCGTTACCATTCGATTTCAACAGGAAACCCTGTTGTTCGTGATCACGACACAAATCAAGTCTCCTTTGCATCACAATGCCCCTGTCCTTCCAGGAATCCTAGTGCTAGTGTCAGCAATTCCAATTCTTGTTCTTCCACAACCGTTACACCGGAACCAGATTTCCCGCAATCAGCAAGCGACACTAGTATACGAGAATCACAGGAAAAGATTACCATTTTTAGCAATGTAAAATCCAATTCTTTCCCAAAAACGATGGTCAACTTGAGCTCAATCAAACCTGAGAGTGTACCTCGCACTGTGCCGTGCATCGTACTTTCACCACCCGTTTTGTTTAGTCCTACAATGTACACATCAGTTTCTTCACCGAATTTTCCCCCTACTACAATCCCTTTACAATTGACTAAGAAACAATCTTTTGCAACTAGAGATTTGATTGATGACAAAAAAGATATTGGGCTAAATAAAATCGATGCTAACAATAAGAAAAGTGATGCCAGTAAAAAACCATTAACTTTTGGAATTGATCGCATACTTTCCGAGGAAAAGATCACAAAGGAACGAAAAGGTAAAATCAACAGATTAAGGATATCATCTTTCTACTTAATGCAACCCTTCATGTCTGGATTAACATTTTCAATGTTGGGGAAAATCTTTTACTTATTAGCTTAACGCGAATATAAATGTTGTTTCATTTTCATTTCCTGTCATTGAACACTAATGGTTCTTAGAATAGTTTTCCTCCATGAACATCCACTGCCTTTTTTCCCTTTATGAACTTTCTTTTATAATGTAATATATGTAATATTTGTACTTATATGTGTACATTTTTGTTTGATGTGGTGGAAGAAAAAACTGAAATTTTAAGCATACCTCTACCATATAATAAGATCCCAAACAGCAAGATGTTCTACGTATAGGTACCATCTACAATAATCTGGATTCAAATGAAATAGCCTTCTCAGTTTTCAGTCTCGAAAAGTTTAGAATTGACGGAACTGTATGTAGTTTTGAATTTGTAGTGTGAATTAATCTAGTCAGGTATAAAATCGTGATTACTAATGCATACGATATTTCAAAAAAGTCGTAAATCTATAAATCTTAAAATCATTATGGTTCACAACATCGTAAAACAATAATCACCACCAATGTTGACGAAATATCAACGAATCATTACAGTAGGTATTACTATAATAAGTTAGGATTTACAAATGAAATGGAGGTAGGTATGCAATAATAAAGTATAAATTATAGTATAGTATACTATTGTTTCACCTAAGTGGCAAACCTAAGCACGCTCCAATCTGTGTTACTATAATTTTATTAAGGTTAAAATCTAATTAGAATAAAAGTAGCAGAATGACTAGAGTTTTCGAACGCTTCGACACTTAATAAGTATTGTGCATGCTAGTGTTGTAAGTGCCTAAGTTGTCGGTATCAATAGATGATATCAATTGACAGGTAGATTTATCGATTCGTGTAATAAAAGCGAATAAAAGTTATGAGGAAGATTTTCTTTATAATCTTTCAGTGTGATGTACTCATGAAGATTTATGAAGAAAAGAAATCTATTTTGAAATGAGGAGAGAATGTAAATAAAAAGTTGTTTATCTTTATGATGAAGAGTTTTGAGGAAAAGTATGCTTTTTGTTAATGTCACATCACACCTCATTCATAGCTTTCATTATCTTTGGATGTTTAAACGATGTCTAATACCTAGTCATCTTCTAGCCTTGGGAATGCGGCTATACACTTAAGTGTAACTTGCACAGCTCAATGCACATTTTACGAAGGAAAAGTCAGACTTTTCAATGAGATTTCCTTTATGAGAGTTTACAATAAACATAATTATTAATAACCATGCATCCAAATGCTTCACTGTAATGTTGTAGTATAAGTTCCTGCAAGTTTAGTTTAAGTCTCCCCTAACCTTGTTCAGAAAGGACTCATTCATCGATTCTCATTTCATTCATTACAAATGAGCTGCAACTGTTTATCGCACACAACAACCCTTTTAGGAATGTATAGCGTCACGATGCAAAACTTAGAAAATAAGCATCTTTGCTAATGACTGCCCTGTAAGGGTTACATCTTACGAAATCACATTTGGGTAATGTCTTTGTTTATTATGTCCTCTCATATTCATTTAGCAGGATAAACGAGAGGTTGAAATTAAATATTTATCGCGAACACGTTCTTCACATTAGGAGCTGTACTTTAGCCATAGTTTTATTACCTTGTTAGATTAGTTCCAATACTTTTATGCCCCAACAGCGACAGCAGCCTCTTCACGAATACACACGCCTAATCTTTAGTTATCTTCCGATTGCTACTTAATTATTACTTACTTCGGTAAGTGCTGATTCATTGACAATTTATCCTAATACCGTAAACGAAAATAATTGGATAAATTCAGGAGTAAATATGAATCGATGTGACTGTATCTATTTCTTACACAATTCACTTTATGTTCCAGCAGTTTCTTCTGCCGTAGATTTATCTTAATCGTCAATTTTAAATGTATAATATACAGATGCTAATGATACGAGCTGGATGTCAAGACAAAAGGCACCGACTCGATGTGAAACTTTATCTGTCATAGCTTAATATTAAAAGATAAGCATTTCAGTCGAATAAACACGAAATAATATTTAACATGAGATAAGGTCCAAAGTTCTTTTTACAGATTAATAATTGTTGGCAACCGTCACTTCTGATAATGCAAAAATCACCATTACATATACTCTATACAAATACACTAATACTCGTGTATGTTAATTATTATATATTCAAATATCTCATGTGCATTTCAGCAGACAAGCCATAATTTAGGGTTTTAGTGATTTAGAGATATGCAATAGTATACTGAAAAATTGTGACAGCAAAAATTTTGTTATGCATCCTGCATTCCTTTTTATAAGTATTGATGAGATGAGAAAGACAAGCAATAATTTAGGGTTTTAGTGATTTAGAGATATGCAATAGTATACTGAAAAATTGTGACAGCAAAAATTTTGTTATGCATCCTGCATTCCTTTTTATAAGTATTGATGAGATGAGATTCTGTTGGAACGTATTGCTTAGGTTTATTATTGTTTACTGAGATGGACAGGATTTTCAACAGATAATAAGTTAACCATTCGCCAACCTCTAATATTCAAATCATCAGATCTGCCGATTTATAAATATTTACTTAATTTACAGACGTGATAAGTTACTCCTTGCCGTTACCAGAAGACGACTTGTCAAGAAGTCATCGTCAGCACCAACACCAACATGGAAATTATCTTAACTTGAGTCAATGCTCAGAATGCTTTTATCTGTCACGCTATTGTCGAAGTGTACAGTTTCCCGTGGCCACACCTGCAGCTGCAGCCTCCGCCTCTTACTCTTGGGTGACGACTCCTTCCGGCTACGAATCCACTTTGATGTCTCCCACAGGTAAATCATCACATCATTTCAACATGAGAAAAATCATGTGAATCCATTCTTGTTGTCTATGTCTGCATGAAATTAATTTTTCTCCTTACCCTCCTGTGGATTCTTGCAGTTTTTAAACAAATCCTATTCTTAATGTATTAGTTATGTCAGTGCTTCTTAGTTGTTTATGTTTTTCATATACCATGCAGTTGTAAATAATTTTCTGTGATATGTACATCTAGACAGACATAATGTGAATCATTTAGATAAATATGTAAGTATAAGTACGTGCAATTATGTTGCAGACGCGTCTCACATTATGTTTAGCGTGTATGCGAGGTGTTTGTTTATATGTTTAGGTATGCGATGACTGCGAATAACTGTAGCTTTTTATTTAGGTTTAGTTCTTAGAAGCGATAACAGTGTTTTAAGTCAAAATGATGATGAGTTAAGAGGGATGGTATTATTAGATAAAGGCTTAGTAAACTGAATATTAGAGGATGAAGTTAAATTTAATGTATTATTGATACATTTTATGACCTAGACGTGTTTGTAATAGAGAGCAGTAGAGCAGAAAGTATCACATCTCGCCATGTCATGACTTTTCATATGAAAGATAATCTCGGCCACACTGCATTCATATTGGGATAGATATTATGAAGTGCGGTGGCTGCTCCTCATGCTCATTTGTAACGTTAAAAAATAATAGTACATGTGAGATGGACGATGAATTATAGTAAGCTGGTTACCGACTGGTGTGCCTTCGACTTTTGCTGTATAGTGTTGAAGCAATAAAGTGATGAAAGTAATTTGATCTGAACGAGCTACAATACAATTTAATGCTCTTGCTAACATAAATAGTAATGAGACGAAGGGTTAGATAAGAATAACATTCTCCAATCTCCAGTCCTGAAATCATAACAATAATCATAATAAAGCATGAAAATCTCTAGTGCTCTGTTGTGATGTGATTCCAGAGCATTCTCTTGTTTTCTCTAGCCCAAATATTAATGATTCCCCCTGTCAGTCTACAATCTTCATCACATTTCATGCATTACAAATCTTTTTTGTTATTGCTTCTGTTCTGATGTTTATTACATGATTTAGATGTAAACGCTCTGCATTACGGATGTTCTTAACAACAATTAACAATTAATCCTTGCTTTCTATTCATGATAATAAGGGAAAAAAATCATAATGGTGCATTTCTACATGTACATTGTTTGTAGTCATTATGTGCACAAGGCAGAAGCTTATAATAAGAATGTTGGATACTTATTAGATACAACAGAGATGAAAAATGACTTACTAGACCATTTTGGCAGATCTTTATTAGTAAATTGAAGCATGAGGGCAAACAAGCAAAGCAATTCTGCTATTATATTACACACACATTATTTGCACTACAGAGTAGTCTGTTTTGTGAATCAAACTACACGGCACATTCTAATTATAATTTATCATCTACTTGTCTCAGACAATTCAGATCATATTCTTGATATTCTTATTATTCTTGAAAAGTACCTAATAGAAAATCTGTATCATCCAGAACAGATTTTAGATTCGACCCCAGAAAAACTATAACAGAAGTACACATTTAAAGTATTACTGGTCTGTAAGTTAAAACTCTTACAAAACTTTAAATGTTATATAAAATTGGAATACTTGAATGTTTGTATCATCACTTCGTATTTGCTTTCGTATGCGTTCTGAGTAATATAGCACAACGACAAACCTCATTGACCTCATAGTGAGAAGAATGATAGCCTTATATTTTCGGGTGGTCTTTAGTCCCAACAACTTCTAACATCTAAAGACACATCGCCATGTTATTATTAGATGAATGAGTTGACTCAGACTCATTATTATTATAAACTTCTGCTCATCAAATAAAATATTTTTGTAAACTATGCACTATGCAGCTACTAAAAAGAACAAACTAGGTATCTACTATACATATCCACCTACGTATAAATTGGAAGTTAATTTAATTTACGAAAAGCTGTTCAATTCTATTATTTACGAAAGAGACAGATTTTATTACGCCAACACTAGCGTTATATATATTTGCAGTATTTTGTTAAAAGTCGAGTTTAATAAATCGTGTCAATTGTGTAGCGGGCCCTAATGTTATCTGTTACCCCATGCTATAGGGCTAACAATGAAATGCACAACAGAACACAGTTGGATTAGAAAAGTATAAAATGCAAGTGATCATGTACTACATAGTAGCGTAGTTAGAATAATTCTTGAGAAAAGCATTTATTTCAATAGCTATAAAAGTCTGTTAAACATTTTGTGTCACAGGATACCCTCACCAACACACGTCTATATCTGCTTCATACAATATGACGGGTAATAATAATTTCACGGCTATGCCTTCGATGGTGTCCTGCAACACAACTGGTGGGGGACGAAGAAAAAGGTCTTGGTCTCGAGCTGTCTTTTCCAATTTACAACGCAAAGGTCTGGAGAAACGGTTTCAGATTCAGAAATATATTACCAAGCCCGATCGACGTCAACTGGCTGCTACTCTGGGGCTCACCGATGCCCAAGTGAGAGAATTACTTATTACTTTGCTGGATACTTACTATTTCGATTGCATGATTTTCTAGAAATGTTAAAATAGTTCTACTCCTAACTCCTAAGTGCTCAGCTCAATTTTTAATGTGCAGGTCAAAGTCTGGTTTCAAAACCGAAGAATGAAGTGGAGACACAGTAAAGAAGGTAAAAATTGCGGCGGTGTTGGTGAAGATGTTATGACTTCCTCTTCTGCAAACGCAAGTGCTCCAGCTCTGGGTCTTTACTCATCGGATAAAAAATAAACACATTCAATACTAAACTGTCGTCTCATCTGCCTAAAAATTTCCCAAAGCCCACCTAAGTAGGTAGATCTATAAGGCTCACAGAATCAATGTTGTGGTTCTTAAGGTACTCATTTATTTCTGTAAAAACATTTTGCACTTTTGGAAATCCAAACTACTCCAACGAAAGCATTTTCGTGTAATTGACCCAGATTTGTATTCCCGCAAAATGCTAATAACATTTTATATGCAAATTCACAAATACCTTCGCATTTAAAATTAGGTAATAATATGACCAAACATTATTTTTTGTTTCGTATTAGATGCCATTATACATGTTTAGTTTAAGACCATAACATGAGAACATGACCGTTGAATGCTATTGCTTTACTCGAATGGTCCTACGGTATTACTATAATTTAAATATATAAGTGGAAGTGTAAAGTTAACTGTTATAGTATAGAATATGTAACTCGCTAGAGATTTTTCCTCCTGAAGAAATAAAATGTGTTTAAGAAATTTTCCAGCTTTCTGTATATCGACACTGTAACATGCAGCGGTAATCATGTCTATACCTTTTGGGTGAATTGTTTAGGGAAACTATAAAAAAGACACTGCTCATCACAATTTCTACATAATAATAATGTAATCAATTAAAAATTGCGCATTAATTTTACAGTGGATGCTACTACCATTCTTAAAAATTGGTTTTGTCGCCTATGAATCTATTTATTTCGTCTGATAAACTAGTAGTTAAGAAAGCCAAAATATTATGTGTCTTGGAATTTATTATGTACCCGCTTGTGTATCCCTCTCTCCATAGGCGTATACAGAACCCAGTTTCGGACGGGGCTGAGATTTTGCATGGACATATATAACACATATATTCGCGTGAACCCCGAAAAATTTAGGTCTTTTTTGTCAAATATGTCTAAAATGGCCTACAAACAACATAAAATCGCGCCAAGCGCGAAAATTTTCGATATTTTTAGAGAAAGCCCCCCTCAATATGCATATGCCTCTCTCATGTATTTAATACGTCTATAGTTTGATTAAACTCAGGACCTTTGATTTAAATTGCTCTGAAGCGATTTTGATTTGAGACTGTTTCTCCGCAACTACTGCGTTTGGGTGACTAGGCTCATTGCTCATTCAATTACACTGTACCGACTGCCGAGTAACAATATTCTATTGACATGTACTCTATCTACCTACGTCATCCCAAAGTGACGTGAAATGAAAAGGATGTTTAATGACAACCGAAACGGGAATAATTCCTTTGTAATGTCATCGCGATCTAACTTTTGTCTAATGCTGTCATGTCACATGCTGTCCTGTCATTTGATTCCCGCAGTTTATGTACAGTTTCATTGCGTTTGTTGCCATTTATTTTGACCATAGCATAAGAGGTACTGCGCACTTTACTTGTGCCCTGTTAAATAAATTGAAACGATAAATATTTTCTATTTTTGCTCTATTATTGTTGTAGTCGATAACCATTAACTCTCCAAATGCGAATTTGAAGAAGAAAACGTATTTAAAGCGAAGCGACTCATTTATTGTGATTTCGATATGGGAATTATTAACATTAATTACACGATTGTATATCTGTTGATGTTTTAGTATAGAGCACGTATATAGGGTATCATAAGTGATAAGAACTAATGCAGTTAACTCAGAATTTTTAAATTATAGCGATACGAAAAATGCCTAATTAAAACGAAAACCTATTAGCTTTTTTCTATCTATTGGTAGGATCTAAAACGGTTTTGTTTAACAATTTAAACTGCCTACTGTTATTTTAGAACCAACTCCGTAGATATTTCTACACACAACTAAGTAAAGGCTTTATTAGAAATGTTATGGGAAAGGAGTAAAGGAGTATGATTCCTCTCATAGCAAGTTTTGTCAATTTCTTACGAGAAAGCAATGGTAACTACAACCTATAAGTAATGACTAATGAGTGACAGCACAACAATTATTTACTGTAGCCATATCATATCTACCTTACACTAAAATACATCTGAATAGTATTTTGCTGGTGAGTAATGAGTATTAGGAATGACGAGACGCTCATCCATACACATTGAGCTAATAAGTTATATATCAACACGAATGAAATTATTTATAATCCATTCCAGCTGGTTTCGATTATAATTATAAAGAATCAAAATTTTCACTTTTGACACGTATATGACGAATGTGCAAAAGGAGAGTTGGCCAGTCGTGAATCCTAATGCCTCGACAAACATCTTACTTAAAATTAGTACTTAGGGAAGTTAGGTAAGAGTCAATCATCAGTCATCGTTGAAAGACCGCTTTTACATGCATTTACTATTGACCTTCCTGAGAATCATAATCAAGCCTCTCATCGTAAAAATCTTTCCATGTAAGTGAGTGTGTTATTGCTTAATTATTCTGTCGTACCAACCGTTTGCAGTTGTAAAGTTGTAATGTAAACTTGTAAGCGTGTGTAGGTATCTAACTACTTACTTAAAATAACGGGGACACTAATATAATATTAATCCAAGTAACAATGATAATTCATAGAAATACCGATATACATACCTAATTACCTTATGCATGGATTTTGATTGAGCTGACGTCAGTAATAAACCCATGTCAAATACCGTTTTGGTTTACATGCCCACAATGGAAATGAACAAAAGCGACGATGCGAGTTACAAGTTCTTTCTCATAATCCTTTTGTTAAAGTGATATATATTGGTACTCTAAACTCTAAGCAGTAGAGTCACTGTCAATAGCCAATATCCATAAAATTGTGAAACTCAATTTATATGTATACTAGTACTAGTATAGATATTCATATAACTAGGTATGTATTTAATTACATAATCAATTTGTGTTCACATCATCATCATACTATAATATTTCTGCAGTAGTAGCAGTAGGTACCGCTGAAGATTTATGCACAGAATTGTTTAAAAATCCGATATTAGACAATTACAACTTACAACATGATTGTTGTTTCTCTTTTTATTCTTTTCGTGATAAAACCGACTATTTCCATAACAGATCCAGACAAAGAAGATGAAAACTCAATGAAATTTATTTCAGACGTGATAGAACAACATTTCTTAGATTGTTCATTATTTTTCATCAATGGGAAAACTACACTAAACGTCAACAACAGTAACAGTATCAGTGAATCAGAGTACCCCAGTTTCTTGATACAACATACGAGGAAAGCTGCTATGCATTCTGTTAATCTTGCGTCTGTGTCAGTGTCTAACAAATCGTTTCTCAGGAGTTGTGACATTCGATTTTCCTCTCATTGTTCCGTTGTTGTCACTCGTATTTCTGATTTCAATAGTAATTTTCAGGAACGGTTCATTAATGCGCTAATTCCCAATCACAACGAGATGACTCGAAAAGATCAAGATCATTACTTATTTTTAACTGAAAGTGAAAGTATTGAAACTGAATTTTTGCTCTCTCCTTTATCACTCCTTATACGATTCAAGTTAATGATTCGTTCGAAAGATAGCATGGTAATAGGTCACACATTGTGTTTTTACTGTGGAGATGAAGGATCACCCAAAGTAATCGCAGTAGATTTGAGAAAAGACAACCTATCGCTACTTTTCAACGATTTTACAAAGCAATTCAATGGACATGTTGTAAGGTTATCGGCGAACACGGGAGTTCAAGCAATCTATGTCTCTGAAAAAGTAGGAAATCAATGGAGAAACAAACGAGGTTTACATGTGGAAGCTTTTTCCATAATCATGAGCCTATTTAATTTTACTTACACAACGCGTCCATCAACGGGATTCGGAAAATTTTCAGCTGGAGGCTCAGGACTAAAATTGCCAAATGGGACATATATAGGATGTGTAGGAGATGTTCTTTATGGAAAAGCAGATTTGGCAATGAATGTATCACCAAATACACAGAGAATGGAAATTTTAACTTTTAGCTCAGCTTTAGCATACGTTTCAATTTCTTTTATCACTGCCAAACCTAAAGCTGTACATTCGTGGCAATCAGTTTTTAAAGCTTTTGATCTTGGAGCATGGGTAATAATTGGAGCAGTCTCCATTTTCACGGGTGTTGTCATTTTATTGTTTGAAAAATTTCGACGAAAAACAAAGGGCAAGTCTTTCAGCAAACCTTGGACTATTGTAGAAGCTGTTTTTTCAATCTACGGATCTTTCATTGGTCAATCTTCTTCCCACCCTTCATCAGCGGCTGGAAAGATTAACTTCGTGTTCTGGCTATACTTCACTCTAATTGTAGGTGTAGCTTACGTTTCTAAATTGACATCATTCATAATGTTACCTGCCTCGGAAATTATTCCCAGAACGTTCAAAGAGCTCACAGATGAACATTTTCATTTCAAATGGGGAGCTTCTGCTGGATTTCGAGGAGGACTTGGGGAAATGGTTTTCAAACATTCGTCCAATCCAGCTATGAGGAAAATCTACAGCAGTATGGAATTGCAGAGTGGTGATGCAGAATGTGCGAAAAATTGTCTGATTTCTAAACAAGCTTGCATTACATGGGACAGAGTAGGAGACTACACTATGAAAGTGAATTTCTCTAGCAGTGACGGTAGTCATCCATTCTCTTCAGCTAAAGATTCTACCTACTTCGTTCCAAATAACTGGGTCACGAGGAAGAGAGAGATTTTTCTTCCTAATTTCAATAAAGTTATTATGCATGCATACGACAGCGGATTATTGGAGAGACTTATGCAACAAGATTGGACAAAACAAAGATCTATCAAAATTCAGCGGGAGAAGGAGGCTAATATCATCAACCATTCATTAATAAACCATCAACATAAAAAAGATCCTAAACCTTTTACAATAACCAACGTAAAAGGCTGCTTTTACCTCCTTTTCGCAGGACTGTTAGGCAGTATTATCTGCTTTATTGTGGAGTTAGTTAAAATTCTACTAAAACGAGTACAAGATAAAGGACAAAAATTCTACCAAGGGTTTTCAAATTAACAAAATAATGTTATTACATTACACCCAATCAACTTTAATAAAATCTAAATGGATAATTTAGTAAAATCATGCATTGGAATTAAAGTTTATAATAAATGGGTAGCAATCTTCGAAATAGATATTATAGGATATCTTATATTTTAAGTCTGTTGTATTACAGACTATAAAGACACAGACTACATTTACTTAAACATTTAAAGTAATTTAATGTTATAATGTGTTTTGATTAGGGAGGCGTAGGTGTAGTTTAAGTGGAGCTAGACCCACAGTAAATTAAATGCAAATTGCAAACGTATTCGTTCAAAAATAATAAATGTCTTTATTATACATATATGTAGAATCTAGATAATAATATAATAATAATGTATTTATTGAGGTTAGATTATCTGCTTTTAAGGAGGTTATCATATAATTACGATAAGAAACATTTCCTTTACTAATACTAGAGAAATAAAAACTTTACATAATAATGGCAAAAATTAATTAATAATTTTATGGGTACCTTCTTTTATACATTCACCAGCTATTTTGACGCCCCCAAGGTCACTGATGAGTAACCAAAAGAAAGCTTGTCCCAAACAGACGACCATCCAGGTGGTGGAAGTTGAAATTTGGAATCTGTATAATATAATACTAAGTGTGTTAGTTAGTAATATCATTATTAATTTAAATTAATTACCTAATCATAACTAATAAAGCTAAAAATAAAAGTTTGTGACAAAAATTACCAAGAAGATGGTTTTCTGGTAACAAAGTGACCCATATTACTTTGATGGCTTTGTCAACTTCAGACAATAAATTTTCAAAGGACAAAGCCATAGGAATCGCATATTCATCCATTTGGAAACGCCAAAGAGCCTCAACCAATAAAGAAACTTCAGCTTTTAGCTTAATATTTATTTGATTGAACATCTCCCAGAGGTGAACTGTAATAGCAAGATCTTCAAAAGGTGAACCTTCTTTTAACGAAAAAACTTTTCTTTCTTGTTTTCTCTTGTTTTTATTTGATCGATGTGTTTTCCTGCGTTCCATTAAATATTATCATCATATACTAAAATTGTGATTATAAATTACAATTTATATAGACAAATATTTATACATAAATTAGCTTACCCAGAGTTAGAAGATGAAAATGTTCTAAATGATCCAGAAGATCCTGTTGAGATGCTGTCAGTGTCAGAGAAAGTATCATTTTCATCTTCATCCTTTTTGTTTTCTTTAGCAATTTTTACGGCTTCTAAGCGCTTTCCATATCGCACTGTATCATTCAGCGTGGTCTGAATGTTTTCATCCATACTAAAGTATGCATCCATGAGTTTCGGCTTAACTAGTTCATCAATTTTTGCTTGGCTAATTGCAGAGTCCCTTAAACATAAAGACGCGGCCAGGTTCCATTTTTGAGCATTAATCCAATACTTGACGGCTTCTTCTATTTCTTGAAGATATACTTCACTAACGTGGGCAGCCGCTTCAAAATCCTTTAACATAATATTGTAAAAAACCATTAATTGATGTTTACAGTACATCGGAAATAAGTACTTATAAATCAAATCGATTATGGAATTCAACGGGGATACAAAAAATACTTAACATTCATAAAAATAAAATAAATCCTTCCCCCTTTTACTCTTTGGCAAACAAAACTTGATATTGGGAAATAGGTAAATATTGTGTGTAAATTAACGGGTCTCATGGTCAGTCTCAATGCATTAACTTTAAGTAAACTCACAAACTCACCTTTCTTTCTTCCAAGGAGTCAACTAATTTACGACACCAACTTTTAAAGCTATCTTGTGATGACTTAGAATCTCTTCGTGCCAGTTCAAGGGCATATTCCCAGTTCCCACTCTTCATACAACATTCAATAGCATCTTCATAATTTTCACTCCTGGCGTAAAAAATGCTTGCTTCCCTCAATTTTCCATGATTCTTTAAGTACTGTCCATAAGAATTTTGAGTCTCTTTCACTAGTTCCAAAATAGACTGCAAATCTCGACCTTCTGAATGATTTTCTTTGTTTTTCTCTAAGGACGACAAATAATGCAAAGCTTCGGGAAATAGTCTATGGCGACTTATATACCTGAGTATTTCGTCTATTTGAACTGATTCGTCATTAATAAGACTTTTTACTGCAGACCCATAGCGTCTTAAACTGTTGTCGATTGTGTAATACATTTTATGGGGACTCATAGCACGGTATTCATTGAGAATTGGAATGTACTCCTTCGGATCTTTGTTAAGACAATCGGCTACAATAGCTGCCAAGTTCAAATCGTAGGTTCCTAACGCAGACTCATACAAAATTTCAGGGTTGTCACAATAAAAGCTTAAAAACTTGATTCTGTGTTTGGTTACGTCCCTGAGGGATTCATTTCCAGAAATTAATTTAGACCTTAATACTTCTTCGAACAATCCCAATTTAGCCATTACTGCTAGATAGGGTTCATCAACCTTCCCTCCAACTGTCTTCTTCATGTACTCCTCAAGAACAATCTTGATAATTTGTAGGCAATCGTAGTTGTTCTGATTCATTTCAGTTACCAATAGTACTAAACTGTGAGAATCTTTGACTTGCTCCACCATATCTTGAAGACTAAGAACCAAGGGCATGCTTTTGTCTTCTGTTTCTATCTTCTTGAATTCATCAATTAAAATATTGTAATCTATTCTATGCCTCCGCATGGCAGCCATAATTTTTGTAAAGTTTCGCAAGGATTTGTCGCGTAATAATAAGTTTATAGACGAAGTAACAAGGGGTCGAGGGTAGATTGTTTCCAAATTTCCTCTTGGAATAATTTGAAGGACGAGACTTGGTTCGTACATTTGGTTCAAGCAGCAAGATGCAATAATTGACCCTTTCTCAGATTTTCGGGAGTATTGACCTTCAGGGGATGATAGAAGTCCAATTATTGCCGAATTGGAACTCAGAATCTTCTCAATATCTTGTTTGCTGATTATTTCCAAAGATCCTTTGACGGTGGTGAACAGCAAATTATTTTGATAAGTCGACATAGAAGTACACTCTCCGGACAATTTGGAAGAATCATTGTAGCTTTTAATCCACCCAGCATATAATTTTCTTGTTAATGGATCGTGACCGAAAACAATTATATTCCTGTATTTGTTATCATCAGATTTGTTGAAGACGTATCTAATGTGAGAACAAACGTGAGGGAATTTGCATATCAGATTTGACTCTAGAGTCTTTATATTTAGTAACTTTATCCGACCGTCCATTTCTTGGACTAAAACAAAGTTGGATTCTTCGGAGAGTTCGCTTAAATTATGGATTGACGCACATTGCATCGGACTTCGTGTCTCAATAACAATATCTTCAAAAATTACATTTTCTGGGGGAGCAGAGTTTTCGATTGCTATATTGTGGGGAGCCAAGCGAAACAGAGTTAAAGATTCGCCATCAGAGCAACATAGAGTGGACAGGTTAGCCCAAACCCAAGAGTATGCTAACCTACATTCTTTCCATTCGGGTATTTTACACACTTTTCCCAAATCTAAACTTGATTTCGAATTTTTGTAATATACAATAGTTTCGTTTGACAAAACACATAACAGTCCGTCCCAAAAGCTGCTTACTATAACTGAAACTGGTAAAGCCGGTAATTTAACCTAAAATAAACCCAAATCTTAAAACAGGTTCACGTTAGTAAGTTAAAACAGAACAAAAAAGATAGAATCTAATATCTCAAGAAATATGTAATCCAGCGTGTAAATATGCGATCAAGCATAGTATTATAGTATTACCTGGAAAAAACACTCAGGTGGAGGTGCACAGTTATCTCGGAAAGGTGTACAGTATACTGTATCTCCATTGATTGATGCTGAAATAGCAGATCCTCCAGAATGGCCCAGCGTATAGGCCCAAGCTAAGTCGTATACAACATATTTTGGCCCGTCGTAAACAATATGTATCCTAAGCCAATCAAATTAACCAAATTAAACTTCGGTTATCAAATAAATGGGTGTTTCATAAAAATATCCACTTTTGCAATTGTATAATTAGCAGAAAAAAGAAAAAAATATTTCACTTGAAAATCACAAAATACCTGTTAGGCAGTTCTGAATCCCATCCAACCCAGCCTATTGTTTTGGGAATATCTACCTCCTCTGATTCAATGAAATCTTGTAGCGTTATCTTTAACATCCACTGATAATTATTTCTTGTCCACAGCTCCAAACGATTACCCATATTTAAAGCTAAAATGTCCGATGAAGAGTTCCAGAGCATTTCGGAAACTGTACTACTTCCAGTTCCTTCAAGTGTAAAAAAATCTGCCCTCTTCAGACCATTCATCTCAAATAAAGACAGCATAATTTTGTCTTTGCCCATATTAGATCGTCCAACCGAAGCTATCAATCCCCCTGAAGGCTGCCAAGAAATAACATTACTTGTCAAAGGATTACAATCTTCAGTGGTAGAATACAATACTCCAGTATCATCGTAGAACTTAATTTTTCTGAAACCTAAGTATAATATTTCGACAATGTTAGAGTTATTATACATGCTGAAAGTTGAAATGTAATCAGAATTGATATAAAACACATGTATGTATGCAATTTGTATTTACATTAACGTTTCGTTTAAGTGTCATTTTCTCATAGGTATTTACCCGATTTACTATCAAAGTAATTGAAAGCGAAGTAAGTGCTGTCATGAAGCCAACCGACAGATAAAGGTTCTTCTTTAGATGAATTTATTCCTTCTGATGTCAAATCCAGTTGCACTATTACTTCTAAATCAGGTAAAGACATGAGAAGTAATGTGCTTTCATTTGTGATGATAACAGTTAGCCTTGAGTCTGGAGAAACAGCAAATGTAGAAACACCTTGTGCGGACTGGAATAGTTCCAGGACCTAATAAAATCAAAAATGAAAACAAGCCATGAATACCAAAACCAAAGTCAATAGATAGTTAATATTTTATTGAACCATGTATTTGCAATTTTATATATTTGCAAATATATTACTTTAAGTTTAACCTACTTCATTGTGCATGTAGTACTGCAAAAACGAGCCGGATTTCGTGGCAATGAACAGGGCACCGGTACTAACCAAAAACTGCATATAGAAAACATCTTGAAGTAAATCACTACATGCCAATTCTTCGAGTTCCTCAAATTGCTGATCGCTGTATAAAATCCTTAACAGTCTGTTAGAAGCGTTATCACAGCAAAATAAAGAACTGTTATCTCCGACGCAATAAACAAGTCCATTTGGTATGTCCTTAGGGTAAGTAACCCTTTTATCCAGTTTTAAATTCCTCATTTTCTTAGGATGTAGGTTGTAGGTAGGATATCACTCTCTGTACTGTCTGGACCTGGTTCACTATCTGACAAACATTCAAAGCAAAAAAATAAATGAAACATTATATGACACATTATTATAATAGCGAGTTTAACGAGCTAACAGCTAAATAAGTCATGTAATTAAAGAATTAAAATTATTTTGTAAAAAAGGTAAACAAACAATTAACGTACCTGTCACCTGTATCCTGTATGACTTTATGTAATATAATGTAATATAGTACTGCTGACTGGTTGGAATTTTGATCTCTGTAATCAAGTGTAATCTACATCACTGTCTATATTCTCTTCACATAATGTAAAAGAATGTAAAAGTAAACGCATCGAAGAAGTTGCCACCTGAATCGATCCCGTGCTGGAAAACATGTTGGCTAAAAGTCTTTTGATTTTGGCGTCAACTACGACCACGGTCTACCGTCTGGCGTCTACCCTCTTTAGTCTCACGAACAACAAAAGTCTCCATGCACATAAAACAGTTTTTAGAGTTTGAGACTTGAGACTTGAGCTTGAGTTCTACTCAGCTTACTTGAGTAAAACTTGTATGTAGCTTTCTATCCACATAGATGTAGATGTTGAATGTAATTTTCAGACTCGATGGGGAACAGCGATCGTTAGATGGTGACAATTACGTGGAAAAATCTGCCTTACGGGATTTCCTTTTTTCTCGTTTTTTTTAAAATACTATTGTGTATTTGAATGCTATTAAAAGCATGATTGTTAACTAGTAGTATATAAAAATGAGAACATGACATATTAGAAATGAAAGTATACTAATCATTTTTATGTTGGTATTTTCAGTTGCACTTTGCCAATTCAGGCAATTCACTTATCATGGCTGAATCTGAGTTATTCTGAATATGAGCTGAGAATATGAACATGTGCTGAGTTGCAGAAGAGTTGCAGAAATAAAGTATTTATCTTCTAATCCTTTGGATGACAATACAAAGTGTAGTACAGTACAGACTCAGGTAAAGTGAATGTCAGGATCATAACATTTAATAATTTAGGAGATGTTTATCCGTTTTGTTTATATAAAAGGTGAAATTTTTATGATTTGCACCTCTTAAGGTAGATACACGGATACACCGCATCACCAGAATATATTATGGAATACATATGCCCTGGTCGAATAGAACACACAGTTTACAAAACAATGCAAAACGTGAAGGGAGGAGAATGAAGTGATTGTACACTAATGACCAGTTTCATTTCTTTTGGTAGATAGATAACATTAATTTGGCATTCAATCAATATTTGGTTGGGGGAGTGAGATATTCTCATGAATAATTAGTAAGATCCTAAGAGACTGCAGAAGTGAATCGTTACCCTTTGACGTGGAAACAATGAACGTGGGAATAAAATACTTATATCATTCAGACCATAAGGGCACAAGCTCAATAAATTATTCAATCAAATTGATCCTAGCAAAGGATGCACGCATAGGCATCGACTTGCAGACTCCAGTGCAAGTGCAACACGTATCTTTTCCACTTCCGTCTCCTGAACACTAGTACAGTCAAAGATATCATGGTTCGCATAATATTGTATGATTATGATGCATATAATTTTGTTCCGCAATTCGGTTTTTATAAGCGTTTCATCATAATATAGAGACACTGTGTGAGTGTGAGATACTTCACGACCTATAGATATAGTAAGGCTGAATACACTTAGACCGTATTAGTATAGTTTCCATATGTCGTGTCCCGGATGATTAAAAGAGTACCCACTACCCGCTACACCACCATCAAGCGTATCATATTAGAGTTTGTAGTATTGCTATCGGCTATTATTTCATGGCATGTCGACAAAAAACCGTGCGAAACCAGTAAACATGGTTTTCCTCCAACTCTCTTGGGTATCACTGCGTTGTGGTGGGTTGGTAAAGATTTGTGACCATGAGATGAGTTCATCCTTTGGACCAAAGACATAAGGGTCTCTTCAGATCATCGGACCGAGCACCCCTGTATCAACAAATAAAACAGGTCTAACAGTCTCATCATGTTTCTGTATGTTTCATACTTCCTACTATCATCACGTTTTTTATATTGTGGTATGACTTGTTTGTATGCAATCAAATGTTCTCGGAAGTTTCTCAAATTAAAGTTTAGACAACACAGCACAGCATAGTCTAGGAAAATCATCGGGAATCAGTATCTCTGGATGTACTAAAGTGTGTCTAACTGCATTCATACGCTGAAGGAAAGGGTACCACACGAATCATCAAAGTTTTTACGCAGTCTGAAGTAGTAAAAGTAGCTGAGATGAATCAATTTCGTTTCGACTCTCGACTCGACTGCTTTTAATCGAGTATCCACTTCTGCCCTCGCTCTTCATCATCATCATCAGTCCAACTAAACTTTGGTCTCTCTGGGACCTGGAAAACGTAACCCTTTCTGCCTCTTTTGTCCCTTTGCAATCATTTACTGTGGAGTAGTGTGGAGTCCCTTTTTACTTCCGTGCTTGCATGATGAATGTGATTTGTTTTATTTTCTGCAACTTTTATACCATGGGTTTCCTCAATTGCTAGCATACTTAGTGTGTGTCAGCCTAAATAAATATATGGATTTTGTGGCTTATTTGTCCGTAGTGCATGAAATGTGAAATGCAAATGCAGTTCATTGAATGGGAGTTAGACACGTTATGCTTAAAATTACTTTATCCTTCCTTCACTTACCCTGCCGCTCCCGATGCTATGTTTCATAAACTCGTCGAAATTTTAAGATGTTAGGTTTGTTTAAGTTGAGACAGCTTGATTTCAAGTGTGTGGTAGTGAAACGACGGCTTTACAACAAAAGGTGTAGAGTGTAGACCTCCCAGCAGGAAGATATTGTCATTTCGTCCTCTCAAATTATGTAAGATACCAAATATTTTTGACTTTAATACCTGCCTTTAGACACTACATCACACTTTATAATATTCATTATCTCAACACATATGAGCAATTGACATTTTGACAATAAATACAACTATAAGTTATTTATGTATGAAGAAAACGTCACAGCTAGAGTCATTGGAAATACATGCCTTCAAAGTACCTCTGATCTGCGCCCTAGATCGTCACAACTTAACAGGGTTGCTATCAGATCATGATCATCTATGTAAGATGGTATGGTACGAACAAATAAATTAACAGATTTATTTTCATCTTGGAATTTAGCATACCCAATTGTACATAAATGAATTGTACAAAAGAATATGAATGAAAGTATCAATAATATTTATTATTGGTGGGTCCCTACGCTTTATTTGCTGCTGCTACACTACTGCAGTGCTTCTTCGTTGCGAGATGGGAGAATTAGATCCATGAATCATGACAGAAAGTTATGCAACATCAGAATTTTCAAAATATCATGAATTTAATTAAAGCACAATAATTTTAGAATGTTCAGCAGATAAAATTATTATGGTTTATTCACTGGAACTGGAACACAATGGTTCTAAATTGACTCTATTACTGATCTAGTGATGGTGTTTGCGAGGCTCACGTAAGTAATATCGACAGCTCCCTTAATGCAAAGTGATACTACAGCAAGAAAATAATTATATGAAGGTATTATTAAGTGGTATAGCCTGAAAATGTCTTTCTAAGTATCCAGAACATTATAAACATTTACGCTACCATATACTGATAATTAATTATCAATCTAATTCATTGAAGCTAAAGACGATTTTTATAAAGTTGGACATCTTTCTCTTTCGTGCAGATACATTTCTCCATTTCCACACCAATGCACAGGCACACTACACATAGGTAGTGTAATTGTATAACTGCAAGCTTTTGTGGAATGATTGAAGAGATGGAGGATCCTTGACTCATTATTCTATGTTCGTGGCATGGCATGAGTTTGAGTACACAAGTGCCTGTGAAAAACACTTGTGATTTTGCTCAGTCATCTAATGGAAAAAGGCGTATCACTTGTCTTTTAGCCTCTTTAAAACTTCCAAACATCTCCCGCACAGGAAGACGCTTTTTAGCTCGGCTTGCCCTTTCTGGGAGGTCCTTCCTCACAGATTAAAAGGAAGACAAAAATATTCCCTAAAAATCTCAGTGATAATGGCAATTTTTAAAAAATCGAAAGCTAAATCTAAACCGATCTTAAATCCAAACGATTTCAAAACACGGAGCAACTGGCTGTGCGAAATCACTTAAAATGTTGAAATATTTTCATAATTTAAATACGTTAATTGTAATTGTAATATATATTATGCGTTTGATGATACTACAGATACGCATATGCATAGCGGTATTACATGCAATTCGGTAAATTCTTTTATCTAAAAACATGTTTTGATTGAAGTCAAGAAAGTCTACTTCGCATCTATAGATATCCTATATACAAATATAATTCAATACAATTATTTTTATCTATAGGTTATAGAACTTATTCTGGTATCCGAAAATTCGATTTTACTCAATTTTACTTCTGATCCGACATCCAATTATGGATAAGGTTGAATGGAAACATTTACCTATTTGAGATGGTATGAATCATGGACTAAAAAAGTTATTAAAGTTTTGCGAATATTATTATGCTGAGGTGCAGGGTGCTGGCTACAAAAATAACTTCTAGATACTTTCAGAGAAAGCAGATGCCTTTGTTATTTGTAATTGGTATTTTCGTGCAGTGGAATTGATACATATTAGAGTTTTATGCAATATGTTGCATTCGCTTCAAGTATAGTGGCAGTAGGAGAAGGAATATGAAAGTAGATTCTCACATGCACTAATTTATCATCCTAAAATAGTGTGCCACGAACCACTTGTGACTACAATTTCAACTCAACTAGTTAAGTAAACCGAACTAGAATGGAAATCGAAGTCATTGATCCAATTAGTAGAATGAAGAACGATGTGTTGATTATTTCGCGTATAGTTGTTGAGTTAAGATAAGCACTCAATAAAGAATTCACTTAGTTCAATCATATTAGTAGAATGGCAGCCCACAGCTGCCTGCATATTATAGTTGTCTGTCTTATTCCATTGTCAAACTCTTCTATTTAACTCTTATTCGTATATAGCTTATTTATCCTTTATACATGTCACATCCCCATCACACAGATGCATGTAGCATATATTATAAAATAAGTAGTATGAATTTTATGCTATATTCACGTACATGTAATGGCTATACTATAATGATGCTTTAAATGTGTATGTCATTATGAATACACGTTCCTGTTCTTTACGTGGGTATGCTGATTTAAGTCCGCGTATAGTGCGCATCAGTCAGTTATTTATTATTTACATAAGCTGTTCTGTTCGTAATTTCCCGATCATATCTGTATAGTCTATGCATTTATGCTTACTAAAATATTTACTAATGTCGAATGTCTAAAACGTTTAGCAGTATGTTGGAAATTTTTAAGAACTTGTGCATTTTTATAACAAAAGGTTAATTTTACAAGTTACATCTTAATAAAATAAGATATTACATCTACAAGTTTAAATCCCCACCCATCTACAGGTTCAGTAATAGTAAAGTTAGCATCTAAAGAGCAATTACTTACTTTCCTTTTAACAGTAAATCCACTGTGGATTTAAGATGTTCGTTCATTGATTTTATTGAAGGAAATGCAAATAAGTTAGAAAGAAAATTGCACATTGATATTTATAGGTGGTTGATTTTGATATGATAGATTGTTGTTTGATGACTTACCTACCTACCTAAGTGGGAAGATGAATAATGTCTACGTCTGTCCTTTACCAATTTGCTGTTGTTTGCACTATGTATGTATTATTTATTATGGCTAATAAGTTTGGTGGTTGTATATGTTGAAACATCTTCATCATCGTCATCCTTGTACTTAATAAATACCTTAGTCAGTAATGTGCTTCTCGTGTATGAAAGAGAAGTTTCAATTCCCAAACACACAATATTATTATTATTTCATCCGGACATATGTACCTATATATATGTGTAGTTATTGCAGCTGTTCGTTTAAGTGTTATACTTAATAAGCATTCTACTTAGTAGATAGGTAGCTATAATAATAGTATTATTAGTGTGAGGGAAGAAGTCAAGTATGGAGTAATGAGTGGAGTGGTATTTCACATTGTATTGCATTGTCAATTGTGATGTCGCCGCAGTGAGTGAGCCAGCATCATGCCATGAAAAGAGAGAGATAGTAGAAAAGGCAACTAGCAATTCACAATCCATCAAGACCGTTAATTTTTTGTGTGATAACACAGGCATAATGAATAAGGTACATTAGCTCAATGCTGTGTAAATGTCTAACAAGGGGTACCAAAGTGCAAATATTTGACAACGGGGCTTATTTGCAATATTCTTTTTTATTATACTTTTCCTAGTAGCTTACTTCACTTAAGCTCATTCTTTATCATGCGCTTCAATATGCATTGCTATTGTACATTCTTCACTCTGCAAGTAGACAGATGTATTTTTGCCTATGAAGATAGTAAAGGAATTCTCTTTTGGCACTATTAAAAGACTTTATAGGAATTTTCAATTCAGTATAATGTACTAAACTTATTCTTACTATACTCAGTCAACGATGACTAACATTTGTACTCTAGCTAGCGTTTCTTATTTACTCACTCCACGCATACCGAATTCACTCTACTAATATATAGAATGCTATTTACTATGATATATTGTTATAAGGACTCTTAAAAGGGTAATAATGATATCACAGTTCACATACCTGTAGATTTCCTTCCTATTTATTCCTTTGTCGCATCTGAAAATCTATTCTGTCCTATACCTATTTAGTCTAATTAGCAACTGCATAAATCATGGCTTTGTTTCTGTTTTTGTATTGTGCATGCATAGTAATATTTTCTTAAATGCAATTATTTCGAACTAAGATTTATTACTGTCTTTAGAAATATACAAGTAGTAGGTACATAAAGTATAACTAATTTAACAGTAGTTTATATCGCGGATAATAAATTAATTTTATACACTCACTGTATACCGTATTATGTTTACTGCTTGAGAATGATTTCGATTTGTTACAGAATATTTAAAATACAAGACCTAGTAAACTTAGTAGATTACTGCACTGCTAGTTTAATACACAAACTACAGATTTACAGACGTGGTTATAGTAAGGATGCTTTTGGAAAAAGTCATCGATACAAAATGTAATATAGCTTAGAGATGAATATAGTATCAGCGCCTGGAGGTAGCGTAAGGCAGACTTCACTTCATCTTGATGAAACCGCAAACTCATCGACGCTTCAGCATCAGCACACATGTCATCATGAAGCAACTCATAAATCCGTCATTCAGAAATTCTGTATTAAATACTGCTGTTTGGCTATAAGCGTTTTGTATGCGAGTAAGTATGGAATAATTCGGTATTTATCTGAAAAGCTAGCTGTTGGCTAGTGTTTTGTATGGACTATCTATCTTCTTGCATCAGATTCGATATAATAGAATCCTTACTTTGAATGACACCACAGGCACTAGATTTGACATTGCATTCGCTCTGTCTATACATTATTACGTGGAATGACAGACCAGACAAGTGTGGTTTAGCTCTTGGCAGTATGCGTAGGTTGGATTGAATATGTGGAATGATGTGAACTGTGTGGTATGCCTCTGACAGAACAGACTAAAGTAGACAACAGCCATGCCAATAAAACGGCACTTTACGCCCCTTTCCATCAACAACATCCTTTACTTTACTTAAACTCTCTAAATCTAGTCGACGCTTTCAATTCAATATCTATGGACGTACTTTACATTATTGCATGAACATGAATAGAATACTTCACACTTTTGTCCTAATCTACTACTTCCTCACTCAATGCATTAATACTATACGTAGCTCCATGTCTTCACTTGGGATTTAGAGGTACCTTTTTGCTTTTTCTACTGAAAAACCTAACAACTCCAAAGTAATAATACTACAGCATCAAGCTCGTTTATCTATTTACTTAAATGGGGAATTATGAACACTTACATTTCTTTATGCTGTAATTTTACTTGGTTATAATAGAGTGGACCTCAAAATAAGTTTTAAGCCCACCTAAGTACTTGCACATGTGTTGCCATCATAAGTTCCTGTAGTTTATATCTTCTGCGGGATTGTAACATATTTTAGCCAAAAATTGGAAATATCTACACTACACTTTCTACATATTATGAGAACAAGCACATGATTTGGTAGGATTTAGTCGAAACATAAAACAGCACTTTCCCCAACTACTAAGTATCTACCAAGAAAATATTCCAGTTTTCCCCTTATTTTCTCATTTTTTTCTCTAGACAGAACCACTTGGGATTTTTATGCATTTGTAACATACAATTTTTAAAGGATGATAATGATGGACAGGGATGTGATAAATATGTTTTTAAAGCTTTATGTACATACATAAAAGAACAGACTTATTCTAAATTTAAACAGTTGCTGCTCTATTTTATAGATGCTCTAAAGCCTTGATCAAATTCGTTGCCTCATTTGATTACAGCACTGTTTTAATCTTATGCTTAAAAGGCGTTGTTGAGTTGCCAATTCAACAGGGGTACATGTAGTTAGTGAAGTTATTTATTGCTACATCAGTAAAATGACTTTATGCCTTTTTGATGTGTACTGTATTTTACATCTCAAAAATATACCCATCCAATAATTTTATTATCTTCGTAATTTCCTGTGATGCGCACTGTACGCATGAACACTCATGAGGACTTTCGTTTGTAATATTTTATGTCAATTTAGAGAAACTCTACACGTGGAATCTCATTTCGTTTACTTTGGAGACACATGTTGCTACAAGGAATCGAAAAAGTAGTAAATAAATGATGTAGTAATGATATTATAAGAGCTTACCAAATATCACAGAATACGATTATAGTTTTTTGTATACGAAAGCAGTATTTATAGGCTTTATTTTGTGTTGTCTTTTGACAGGTACATCATTTTTAGATCTTCTGTAGTCAGTTCTTGAAATGAGTGTGCATGCACCACCCATGTCATTAGCTTTTCTCCTCCGTTTTAATGAGCCTAGGATCTAAAAACATCACCTGAGAATTAACCGTGGTAGGTTAGAGAAATGACACTGACATAAACTTCGAATTTCACATATTCTCGTGATGTATCCCAATTTGACTGACAATGAGTATACAACACGTTGAAGCCAAGTACGCTCATGTGTGACATTTTGACATAAATTTATGTACATTTGAATTATTGACACTGAGGCAAAGTTCTAAGAATATGCTTAAGTATCCCATTTCTACCATCCGCTAAGAGATAGTCCACAGAATGTTCCACGCAAGTGACGCAAGAAATATGCATGCGTCTCCAAACAAAACGAAGACCCCTGTTAGCATTTTTAGCCACTTTTACACAAGAATACAAGTACTACTCCTAGAATCATAAAATATACATACTACACCAAAGACATTGTGACGGAATAATGTAGGCATGACGTTAACACAGGTCAATTTCAACAATCCGCATTTCAAAAATCATAAATGCTGAGGATTCGCAGATAAGCAAAGCTAACCAAAATTGCAGGTCAATCCGAACGACATAATGCTCAAAAGAATCATTGAAAAATAATGTTTATACTATACCAATGTAGATCCAACTGCAGCAATTTGTCTGATGGTTAATATTTTTGATAGAATGATAGAAGGAATGAAAATGTTCAGTTCTAGTAGTTTGTGTTTAGCATGCATTCCTTACTGCACAAAACCCGTAAGCATACACTCCTTGCATAGACTAAAAAAATGCTAGATTCGAATGAAAACATCAAATAGTAAAGAATCATGAATAGTAAAGTATACTATATATACACTATACTATTACTCTTTGACAAAAGAACTTTTGTATCATACAGAATTCGTGGAAAATAATTTTGACGAGACAAATGTGGGATGAGAATAATACGATAAGTGTAATGAAACAGTCCTGCAAAACATTGCAGCAATGCTAAAAGAAAACAAAAGAATCGTCAGACATAATAGCTGATGAGTTATTAGAATGAAAAGTGTACACATAATAACGTTGAATCTTGTAGGCTGCAGTGTAGAACAGAATAAAAATTAAATTAAATGAGCATGACAGCAGACAGCACCTGTAACTGTGTGGTTTATCTGTAACATAAGCTTACCCTTTCACCTGAGGTAGATTTTCTACGGTGGATTTACATTGACAACAACAACAACAAAAAAGCATCATCTGCCTCACAAGATATGCGCATCTTTACAGAGAGAAGTGGTATTACACAAGTGCCCCACCTACGTGCGTAGGTACATTACACAAATAAATATGACACACGACTCTTTTATGATTTGAATGAACAGGGCCAGTGTGCTATATTATTTGAAAACAAGGGAACAATACGGAAATTGTTTAGGAAGATTCACAGATAGCACGTGCGAGAAATACGGTGGAGAATGAAAAGATAATAATAACGGGAGATGTGAGGAGGAGTGCAGTGCAATGCAATAATAATGGTTAGAGATATATAAAATGGAATGACAAGTCGTTATGTACATTACATTAGCCTCTGGACTTGTAGTTCTGAATAGAAAACACCCCTACACTTTGTATTATGGCATGATTGTTTCGTTACGGCTTATTATTATTGTCTCGGTGCGGTGTGGTGCGAGTTTTCATTGAATTCGATGCTCTAGGGTCACACCACGCTCCATCAGACGACTCGACTCATATCCGGTCAGCTCAGTCAAATGCACTTACTCACTCAAACCCGTATACACACTGTTTTAATGTTGCTAAAGAACAACAGAGTTTCTTTTTATCTTCATCCGAAATAAACTGCCTACCTAGTTAGGTCATACGTGCGGGAAGTATTGGGGAGGGAGCTATTATTCTCTCATATAAAATTCGGGAGTTCACCGTTCACCACAACCGAACACTCATTCGTCATCCCGTCACGTCAGACAGTCACAAGGCACATCACATTGCATTTAGAATATAATATCTGTCAGATCAAACCGAAACCGGACAGACTGAGACAAAAACGTGTCCGTGCCTATTATTATTCACCGACGATGAGCTTCATTTTCTATGGGATGCAAATTCTTTTAATTCTTCCTATACCTTCCATGAACAATGCTCTTTTATTGTGTTCTCGAGATCATATTTTCAGAAATAGAATTGGGTTATATACCTGCCTCTGCATATACCCGAAAATATAAAACGAACTGGAGGTAATTTTCATTCGACCTATGTACTGCATATGTATTAGGGCTAAAATTAAAATTACTCCTGATCCTATACAGTTAACAATAGAATATTGTACTGTTTTGCACATATTACTTAAGTGATTATACACATACATGGATTTCGTGATCGGACGGGTAGGATTCTCAATCCGAGTTTTGATCTAAAGGGATTTTCTCCTTCGTGTGAATGTAACAAAACAACCAATGAAAGAGTAAGCGATAAAATAACGTGTTATTTATAAACGCTATATCATTACACAATATAGCCATTATGGTCTAACAGAGAAGCATACCTAGATAGAGGAAGCGGCACATTATGCTATGTATGTAGGATGATATGGCAAGTGAGAGGAGGGAGTGAGGGTGAAAATAACCGGGAAGGGGATTATGTCATATTAACTCGTTCAGCCGTAATCGTAAGTACGGGCATAGTACAATGAGCCCAATCGCCTCCAATTAATTCTCTGCCAATTCAGATGCACGGACGTTTATCCATAAAAACAAATTGAACAATTTTAAGCTTTCCTTTCTGTTGACCATTCTCTCACACTGAATTACTGACAGTTTATTGTACCATTTAAATAAAGGTCATTGTATGATACCGTGCTCCTTGCATATCCGTAGCTCAACTTTATCGGATAATTCATTTACAGTCAGTTTTTGCATTAACCTGCTCATCTATCTATAGGTATATTGGTAATGCGGTAAGGTATGGTAAGGTACAACTTTAAAAAAAGTCATTTCAACGAGTAAATACACCAATTTGTCGCAGAGAATTTAAGAGTACCATTCATAGCGTTTGATATTCATAATCAAGTGTCTGATCAAAAATGCATATTATCATGAAATGGCATATATAAATATCTGTGATCTGGGCACGTATTAGTTATGTTAATCATTAGCAATCGTACATAGCGATTGTTTTTGAAACGGGGGATGGTACTGAATGACAAATAGTGGTAACTCCTCAGAAAAGATTGTTTATTAATGAATATTACTTGAACATACTATATAATTAATGCCATTTATGACTTCGATTTTCATTATCTTGGAATCAGTTCTCTGACCACGCATCACTCATTTTTGACTCGATGGCCATTTTTGAGTACTTACCTAACTGTATAGGTACGAGAAACATGGACGTCTTGATTGAACCTTGGCCACTCAAAGCCGGACAGCTCATTATAC
>JABASI010000915.1:0-30426 GCA_019776505.1 Tomocerus nigrus
ATTGCCTTCTTTCTTTCTTTCTTTCTTTATTTATTTCTTTCTTACACACAGAGTGACAGAGCATTCCCATTAAGTATTGTTCCAATACTTAATAAATATATTAAGTGATTCCGTCGTTTCTATCGCTTATAGCAGCTATATCCTTTACGTAATCCCGAGCGTTTCCTGTTATAAGTGCATAGTTAAGTAAAGGAGCTCCTAGGAATAACGGCTGTAGTTTGTGTACATGATGAGGCGATATAATATATGTAACACGAACATCGCACGCATTTGTATGCATAATACTATGGCTAAATAAATACGAACTGCAACATTAAGAATGGTTGTTGTATAACATTATTTCGTTCTGACACGTCACGTAAATGTTTTGTTGCTCCTGTTCCATGCTTTAGAGTCGACAACATTATCTAGAAGTAGTACACACATATTTAGATATAAATTAAGGACGTCAGTTGTAATAATACCATTACAGAAGTCAGCAGGAATATAATAAAGTAAGAGCCTTTTTCTGCTTGATTTTCTTGTATGCGTCAGAGTCAGAATATTTCAAAAGTGCAGCGCTATTATTTATGTGTGAGGTAGCACATTGACCACGTTTGACGCTTTCCTTATTTACTTGCTTTTTTTAATGCGTGCAGAAAGGCAAAAGGAAAAGGAATATAAATAATAAATAGCACCACTTAGCTTCATTATAATATATAGAACAGGCAGTTGCTCACGAAATTAAATAGAAGGAGCATTGACTCGGCTATTAGTTATTATGTTCCTTTGGCTGTTGCTACACACGAATAAGATATTATGCAGTTGGCTGTTGTGTGGATTAGATTGAGAATGCATTTCTCTAGAGTAGAAAGTAGAAAGTAGAAAAAGCTAGCGTAGGAAATTGCATAAGCTTTTAGTGGAGCGACATAAGCCTCGATTAAGCAAATAATGGAAGAAAATTTAATGGAAATTGCATTGCTTTGGAACATGAAACTACAGAATAAAAATTCTGTTGCAAGTTGCAGTAGACTAGGAAATTGGGCTACTTCCTAATTTCCTTTGACTGAGACTGAACTCTTTCTAAGCCTTAGTTCCGCACTGTATTGATTTTAAGAAGCCTCCTCTGGGAATTTTGATTTTCTTTTCGAATTGTTCTGCAGATAGTTAATAAATAGTTCGCAGCAACTATTCTCTCAAGTTTTCTATTAATATTCATATTACTACACGTAATTTTATATTATTTTTTAGCTCGCTAAGTTTTTAGCTACTTTTTTAGGAATTTTCAATTTTGTAGTAGACACGTTAATGAGCTCTTAGATCTGAAACATAATCCATCATTTTCTGAAACAATCACATTTCATTGTCACAAGATTAAGATTAGAATAAAGGAAAGGTTTGGCTCCCGGAACAAACAATTAAGTTACTACTGCTATGCACGTATAATATGGAGAATGTCCTTTGAGGAAAGTTGTGTAACTTCAAAGGATGCAATTATGTACAAGGTATTCCAGCAGTCGCCAGTGAAGTTGTTTTATTGGCTCAATCGGTGCGACAGAAGAAAGACTTTAATTCCGCTTAGTTCGTCATTCCCTAACTTTATTTACGAAGAACTTAGTTCTAACGACATAATATTTAATTGGAACAACTATATTCTTTCTCTTCTACTATTAGATCATTAAGATTATTTCAATAAACATTTCACTTGACAGGGAAGTAAGGAATGAGAAGGAAGATTAATGGGCTAGAGGCACTCTGAAATTTTATTGAGGAGCCATTCTTTAGATTATGATGTTTTTATGATGTCATAAACAAAGTTGAATTATCAGGAGGTGTCTCCAGAGTGTACACAATTAATACTACAAAGGTAATAATATTTATCAGCTCGTAAGTCTAAGTAATGAATGTGCTCGAATTTGTAGTCCTAGGAAACTCATCTGCTCCCTCTCTCTCTCTCTCTCTCTGACTCTCTCTCCCTATCTATAATAGATAATTGCAATTCCCTGGCACTGGCAAAGAAAAATAAGCCATTCTTAATCTTAGGTGCTATAGACTATTTGTTATTGTCAAGTGAATTTTTAATCTAGGGATTTCTGTATCATTAAAGACTCACGTTAAAAGAAGGCTGGAAGCCAAGTCTGCCAAATATCTTTCCAGTGACAGGTCCAACTTAAAAGGCTTAGGATCCCACTTCCTACTATCCCCAATTCGAGTAGGGCTCTTTTGTCCTTTAATTCAGCCAACTCTCCTTCTCTATCTCTACACACCACTGAAAACTGTCGAGGAAATAAAGCAGACTGCTCCTTCATTTTAAAAGTGTAGGGAATTGCCAAAACGATTTTTGAAGAAAACCCCTTTCATGCCAAAAAAGGTGTTTTGAAAATTTGCCAGATTGAGTTATGGTCGAACGAATTCTTTCTGACGATTGTCTGCCACTGCTGATAGCATACGTGTGAGTTTAATGCCATATATTCCCATGCTAAACTGATCCAACTGGATGGAGCATGAAAACTGGAACCGAATAAAATTGTCGCCATATCCACAACTGGAACTTGGAGTCAATCCATCGAACAAAATGAAACGAGTGTTAGCCACACGTACCTACACTTCAACCAATCCAATAATAAATATATTTACACTCCACTATGTATATCAGATATACTTACTTACACTCACTAGTACCATAAAAATACGATTCTTCCATAGATGTAGCTAACTTACTAGTTGGTGACCCTTCTTTAGTCCTTACATAGGTACTTCAAAGGCACCGTTTTTTACTCAGCAATTTATATGACAGCATCTTTCGTCTATATCGAAAAATTATTATTTTCCTACGGATATGCTATAATTATTACTGCAACGCTAATAATCCCTTCAAGTAGCTTCTTTATTGAAAATTTTCTGATATTTGTTGCTGTAATTGTCTGCTATTAAAATTTAAACCCGAGGGTGGCATAATATAGAAATAACGTTGAAAGTCCAATTTATTGCAATTAAACGTTTCGTATAAATAGTACGAGAAAGTTTGGACTGTTAATCAAAGAATTGCTATAGGTACCTCTAAGCCACCTGATTAAAAACTATCCAGCTGAAAATGTCGCTTACTTTTTAATATTAAAATGAGCAGAAATCCTTAGGAAGAGAAAATATAAGGAAGAATGAAGAGTTCGAACATGGATTAAGGAGGAGGCTCGTGTTTTTAAATAGACGAATGAAGATAAGGATAAAGTAGTTACTAATAAGTCGTATATTTTCAAAGTTTGGACATTTCCTTTTATTCATTTTTGCAAGTATAGCTACCTAAACAGTTTGTAATAAATGGTGAGTAGTTTGATAGAGTGAAAGCAATAGTGTTTATTGAGTAAAAGTCATGACATGAAAAAGGATGTGCGGAAATAGATTAGGAAAAACATGTGAAACATTTGATGTGTGTCTGTGCAGTGCTGCAGTGTGTGTGTAGTTGCAGATGAAGGGATGGATGGGATGTGAAAAAGTTGTGAAACTTCATTTCGGGCTGATTCACGCTTAATTAAGGCACTTGTCTACTTGTTCCGAGGCGTCATTCATCATTATCGCTTTGCTTTTAATTTGCTTCCTCTTTCTTCCTGGCCAGTTTTTGTGAGTGAGTCGTGGAGTTGAGTTACGGCGGGGCGGGAGGGCGCGATTCTACTAGAGACTGCAGCAGTGAGTGAGTGGACTCTGCTCCTCTCGGAACCAATGGAAGCTAATTAGTCCGTTTACATGAGTCAATCCATACCGCACACACTCGCCTTTATCAAACAATTCTCTCATATGGTGCTTATCGTGAGTAGCACGTCCCAAGAACTCATTCTCCTCTTTTACTCACTTATTTCCGTGTCTTATTGTTTGTAACCTTCCTTCCTCCTCTCTGGCATTCACATCACACAGCATTCACTTCGTTCCTTCACTCAAGACCAGAGACAGACCTGACCTGACTAGACTAGACACTTCCCACCAACCCTCGACTATAAGCCCCTCCTTAATTTAACACTCCCATCATCTTTCCTCGAACAGATTTCCTAAAAAGAGGCAAAATTGCCAAGTTTCGAATATAAGACGAGGAATATACTCGAGGCATAGAGAGAGCACATCTAATATTATCTGCTGTACTGTACTACTATTCTCTAGTGAAACAAAGTCAGAACAAAACAGAACAGGACAACAAAGTATTATTGCAGAAATTCTACTTAGGTACATATAGACGTTATATGTAGTGCCGGGAGAATTTATATATTTGCCAACTTTTATTCTACATTAGTAGTCTTTCTTTTCCACGGATTCCTCAGCTCTACAGATATAAGTTTATATGGATAGGATGGGATCTGTTCTGGCGTGGAAGGCGGCCTATATGTTGCTAACACTGGTGGTGCTAAGGGTGTAAATGATATATTGCTCCTATAACTATGGAATATATATTATACGTATTTATAAGCAACTTGTCTCAGTAGACCATCCGCAGAAGCACAACAGACAGAAGAGCCAAAATGAAGACATGGCTGGAAGCACAAGGCAGAGAGGACTTGTCCTACTCTTCTTCCCATGTACCTACCTCCTCTGTCTTTGATGCAGTAAGGGAAAATCTTATTTGTTCTTTGATAACTGTCTTTCACTCGGCAACTTGACGCTAATCCGTCATCCATCGTCTCTAAAGTAATCATTAATCTCGTTGAATGTAGGTTAGTCTAAGAATTATGTATGGAATTCCTAATGGAAACGGGAAATATCTCTGTTTTCATTTTTAACAAGACAGATCTCATCTCTTGGGAAATTTATTTGAATTGTATTGTAGTAAGTAGCTGCTGCATCGGCACTGTAATACAAATCAGTTGAACTAGACCAACTCCTGACTCTCGGATAACGGAATCATCTCCAACTCTTTCTCCGTCCTCGCTCTATCTCACCATCTCTTTCTTTACATTCTTTACCTACACAAAGATGGATAATAATAATTTCAAACGTTATTGATTGCTTTCGAGGGCTACAGCACAACACGTTTTCACACAAACACATCCTCGCCTCTATACTGCACTCGAATGCATCTACACTCTCATCATTTAATCATTCATATCTACTCTGTCTGACTGCCTCCATCAAAACTCTGCATGCTACGCATTGATACACGTTATTGAATTCACATAAATCTAATTGATCCATTTAAAAAATTGTATTTCCTCCAAATTAATTAATTTGCTACTAACTATTTATGGAAAACACAGCATGTACCTATATTTTCTGTTCTAAAATTGAGTAAATAGTGATGACACATTCATTTGTTCTATGAGATTTGGGTAAACTATAAAAAGAGAGAGACAATATTATGCATGCATAATGGATGTGATTTTGGTTAGAATGTTGTAGGAAGGTAGCAGTAGGTTTTTGGATGGATAAATATAGAAAAAGGATAATGTGAGTGCATATTTGACTAGTATTCAGTGGCTGGTGGAGATAGAGAGCTGAGCTGAGTCTCGGTTGCATAATGTTTGGTTGGGTTGAGGATGGTGGAGTTTTGGTGGGTGAGGATAGATTGGGAGGGCGAGTGTCTCAATTGTTCAGATATTTGAAGTCTAAGCCGGAGCATATGTCATTGGGAAAGGATAGAGTCGGTGGGTCGGGGGATGGCGAATGTTGCCAAAGAATAAGTTTCTTTTGGCAAACCAAATCATGTTTTCGAAGTAAGCATGGGATCATTAATGAAATGCAAAAAAGGTACGTGGTGGAGGGAAGTGAGGCGAATGTGGAATCGGGAGAGCGGAGAATGGCTAGGCAGGTGTAAATTCAGACTGCTACTCGAATGAAATTGCATTTGGGGACAAAATCGAATAAGAAAATAGGAAAAGTCAACGGCTAAGGAATTTGTCCAGATATGATATTCGAATCACGCACGACCACCGAGTATCTTCGCATGTCGTCGTCTCCATCTCTCTTTCTTCCCTCGACTGACTGTCTCTCTCTCATTTCTTCACTTGACTTTCCCCAACAACTTTCCCTACGCTTTCTCCAGACTTTTACTTATATTTCCGTTGGCATTGCATCGCCTACAGATAGACTCTGCTCTCAGGACGATTCCGTTATATGAGCAGGGAGAGAGAACTGTCTCTCTGAATTCCTTCGTCTGACTATAAGGAGCCTGGAAAGGTCTCCCAGTTGTTTTTCATTGCTTTTCCTGGTTCGCTCTATTCATTTTGTGCTTATTGTTAGCCCCCATACATTCTCACTTCAGCCTCCACACAAAGAAAGGACAACTCGACTGCTTTCCCTTGGATTACTATGCTTTGCATTGAGTTGACTTCACTCTCTCTCTCTCTCTCTCTGCCTTCACTGACTACTTCTGCTGCCTGAATCTACTACAGTCGTGTCCTCCTCCGAGTGCTCTGATCCTCGGCTGAGCATAGATACGGAGGATATGATGTGGGATAGAAGGATACATTATCTTATCCTATCATCCCATCTTCCCCACCAAAGAAAATTCAAAGAACTTGCCTTCCACTCTATGAGTTTCAGATTGAGTTTTCCCTTCCTTCTTTTCTCCTCAATCCTCACTTTCGCATAGAACCAAGGTACACAGAGTCAGTAGGTAGTAGGTAGGTAGTACATAGTCTCATATTTATACACTCCATCCACCTTATCTCCTCCTCCCTAGTATAATATTCCATCCCATTCTACCAATATACATACATACAGCCATAATACCTTTCTAAAACATATCCGTCGTTATTACAGAATCCTCTCCGATATTTACTCTATACAGTGCATAATATTTCTCCAAATAAACAGACGGAGAGAGAGAGAGAACGAGAGCAGGAGATTCTAGTAGTAGAAACTTAACTAAACAGGCCTCGGCGGATCCCTAGCCTCCCTCCACTACTCGCAGCTGTAGCTACAGTCTCCTATCAACAAAAGCCCATTCTATTCACTGCATTTCACTGGTTAGCAGTCTGGTGCACTCTATTGTTGATTGTGTGTGTATGCATTATAGAGAAGGTGGGAGCTTAGCTTTTTACGCAGCATCATCCAACCATCCTACCTATGTGCATTTGGCCAGGAGCGAAGCGGCTAAGGCTCTCTCTCTCTCTATCTCTTCTACAGAATAGTACAGATAGATAGAGTCGACTGCAGGAACATCCGTATTTCCACTTCAGGTTTCTGTCAAATTCCTGATAAATATTCAATATTCTTCTGGTGGCAGGGTAGCACTCCCTTATTCAATTGTATTCAAACCTCGTTGAGGAAAATCCAACACTTTTCCAGCGATCAACCCTCGACAATTTCAGCACAAATGTTTACATAGCCATTCTACCCTCATCTCTTTCAATTCACTGACTGATTTGGAGAAGAGACCCTCAAAGGCGTTCGCTACATAATAGATACTACGGTTATGGCACACCAGAAGATAAACCCGAAAGATATCCCAGCCATTCTTATTTTTAGAGGGGCTGTGCAAGAAACCGTTTTTCATTGTGAAATGATGTGAGTTGAATTCGATTTTTGTTCTGGCTCATCTTCTACTACTCTCAAGCTAAATCTTCGCCCATGCACCAGGATAAGAATACCATAAATTCTTGGTGAAACAGAAATTAAATTTACTCTAGAGGCAGAAATGAAAAATATATCATCTATTTTATAGGTCGTAGCTATGTCTTAGTCTCTGCATACATACATATGTACACATATAATAGTAGAATGTGGAATATGTGTATATAGTTATGACAATATTGGCACAAGAAAGATTCAATCCATCTCTATCGTCATTTAATAGCTAATAATGCTGCAAGAGTGCTTTCATTTCCTGAAGCTGTTACATGCAATGAAATGAAGATTGCAGGGTTTGTTAGGTTGAATGAGGAGAGGATTCCGTGACTGTTTACTGCATGTCGAAAAGGTATGAAATTGTTAACCGTGATGTGATGTGGATGTGACTGGAACAGTTCGTCTCCGTTTTGCTTCCTCTGCATCGTTTACTTTCCCTCAGCTTTTCTTTTTCTCCAGTCCTGCTTCACTGACTCTGGCCAACCACGCTGCATCCTCCTACCTCGCTCTCTCTCTCTCTCTCTCGCTCTCTCCACACTACGCACCCACGAAATAAAGAACCTTTTCACTCTATTATTGTCGCTCCAACTAGTTACTTATAGTGAAATCCTATCTACTTTTACACCACAATAAATGCACAATATTATATTCTATCAGTCCTTTCCCAAATCCCACTCTCCTCCCAACAACGTCTGTGCAGAGCGATGTATTCGAGAGAGAGAGAGAGAGATAATATTATTGGGAGCTGCTAGGTATGTATGCATAGTTAACTGTATATAAATAGAAGCATGTGTGGCTTGACTGTGGTTTCGGCTTCACTTGCTCTGTGGAGAATTCAGTGGTCAGAAATGAGACTGTGAGGGAGAGTGTATTGGAGAACATTGAGGTGAACTGTTGTGGCAGAGTGAAGTTGTATGGAGCCAAGGAATTGGTCGTGGCAACTGGAAAAATTGGTCGGTTGACTGGAAATGCTCGCTATAAAACTATGACACGGAATCCTATGGCGTGCTAATGCCCTACCGACGGAATGTTTTCCAACTCTCCCAAACTCCCTCTACAAATACTCCACCTATATTTATTTATACAGTCTGCATATTAACTCCTGAAACAAATATATATTTATTTTTCTTACATGTTTCCAGTCAAAATTCACTTCCTAGTCCTACTTCTGTCTATACATTTAACTTTCAAGGCGTGAAAATTCATCTCTATACACATTTCATAAACATCACACCATTTTTACAATGTTTATATTTAGCAATGTGTAAACTCAGGAAGATTTACTTCACCACTTCTGGTCGATACTATATGCATTAACAGCCTAATTATTAGCATAACTGTTGATAATATTCCAACGCATTTAAAATTCGGAGTTATAATTTCTTACTATTCTTCAAATTATTTGTTTGCCAATATTAAGTGCAATATAAAGTTTTAATAATATCATTGATTGCAATTCTGAGCATTTCAGACGAAATCATTAGACCCTATATTATATTCTCTATGTCAATTTCATAGCAGTAGGTAGTAGTGGTGGCAGTACCTACCTAGTTATAGTTTTTGTTGTATTTGTAGCTAGTGACGCTAGTTCATATTGCATAATACTACTTCAGGCAAGAGTTTCCGGTTCAAAGTGAATGGGTGAAAGACGAGAGCGTTTTAAGTTACACTAATAACCGGAAAGCAGAGTAATAAGTGCACTTAACTCTATAAAAGCATCACTTAAAGTTAGTTCACGGCATTATCATTTTAGTATCATTATCCTGATTGCTGCTTCTTTTCAGAAAGAAAAGAGCCCAAATGTCCTTTCAATTTTGCTTTTCCCCTGGATTTAGGCTAAATCGTATATCAAATAAAATTCTATGTTGCTGGAAATGAGTTCGTAATATACAAAGTCTCAATATTATTAAGCGAGTGACAAGCACAGAAAACAATCCACTACTAACAGTACCTATCACGGACAAATATTAATATCTTCCTACACAAATAATATCTATATAAAGTAGATAGAAATGAAGTTATATTTTTTTCTTTCCATACATTGAAATATTTGCATTGCTTAAATGTGGTATAAATTGGGAAAATAGAACAGTTTTTCAAATAGAGACAAATAAGTAAGATGAAAACCGACAGCGTAACTTAAATATTAACAAATAAACTATCCACGCAACTCAGACGCAAGTATTTGCTGTAATGTTTTGCAGTTATAGCGTGTTCTTTAAGAATGGCTACTGTCATGTATCATTAGATAAGTAAGTACATTAGTGTACATAAAATAATTTCCATACAAAACCAACGATGCATGTATAAATATAGACTACCTACTCTCAATATCTAAAATACATTATGGCCTAGGTAAATGGTAAATGCCATAAGTGTTACTTCTATTGACTAAATAATGGAATGTCTTAGCATCTTATCAATTTGCGAAAAGCCAATTTTGAATATTCAATTACACGACACGACATTACATTTTGCGATAATATCAGGCAGGAGCAAGAACTGTCGACGCACGAACTTTTCTAAGAGCCGGAATGGAATTTTTTGGTTTGCTTATGAAAGAATTGATACACATATCTGTAGTTCATATGGCACTAGTCCATAATATTGTAGAATGTAACCACACAATATCCTAGAGCGACAATGCAAATGCAGCACAGGTTGTGATAATTGAATACGAGGGAACGTAGTGCTGTTATTAGCCTAAGTGGAAGCAATCAGAATTTTTCTGCGCAGCGTTTTCTCGTTATCAGCAACTGTAACAACATCAAATTAAATGCCTAAAAATGAGATTATAGATTTTTTGCCAATACAAACAACGGGACAAATATAACCGGATTAGTTCGCACATTTCCCATTTAGCATTTCTAAGTAAGTGGCTCGTTGCTTTTTTATTTCTACTGACTATTCTGGAAAAAGGACGTGCAAAATTGAAAATTCATGCGAAACACACTGATTCCTACTTTTAATGTCAAAGTATTTATAGGAGAGAAACTTTAATATTCCAAGCTGTAACTGATAGAATGTATTTCTCATTTGGCACAAGTATTTTGGGATTTCTGATAGCACAGTTCAAAAATTACGAACCATTCTAATAATATCTATATACTAAGTAAGTAGCTACTGCATTCCATTGTATCTGTATCATGGTTCATTACCTTTAACTGACAGGTTAGTTTAATCTAAAATGTTATCATTTGAATACATAATATTTCCATATGCAACGTATAGCTAAAGAAAAGAATAGTGTTAGGCCCTATTCACAGTAACATTTACTGCAACACATTACAATGCATATTATCAGTATCTCTGTAGTTGCTGTGTAATAGTTGCCAGCGCTACTAAAACTAAGTATATCCATCCAGCAGTAAAATATTATCATTGCCACTGTAGGAATTTCGTGTGTCTATGCAGCTGTAGGAATATATGAAAATGCAGATGTCAATCTAGTTTACTAGTTTTGGTGTGGGAGAGTTGGTTGGAGTTGATAGTAAAAAGTGGAGAGTGTGTAAGTGTGCTGTAGTTTGTCGGGAGTAAAAGGCGAGTGAGTGAGGGAGCATAACAATTGATGTCTCGGGAGAGCCAGAGCTGCGGTTATTACGTTGTCAGTTTTATCGCCGATAAGCGCTGAATCGAAATCTTCCTTTCCGCTTTCTTTCTGTGTGTTGGGCGTTGGGAAAGTATTTGTGAGTGGAGTTGGCTGTGCTAGTTGAGCGGCTGGAGAAAAGAGACAAAAATTTGATTATGCAAACTGACCTTTGGTGTATGGCCATAGTGGGATGTCCGTATGAGATTCTTCTTGTGCGTGTGTGTCATCTCTTCTTCTATTGATTCTTAAGATAAAGTCAAAGAGGACTATAAATATGAACTGGAGAGAAGAAGGAAGGAAGGAAGCTTATTCTCTCATTCCGTCCTTCCTATCTGTGAGCGTGTTATCTAATATTCTCTGCATTTGACCCCGACATTGATTTAGTTCAATTTAGAATCTAATTTATTTCCATCTTATCTTTTATGCTCAATATTCCACAGCGGTTTTGTCCTACTTTCCCAACCGCTCTAATATTTCTCTCTCCCCGCCCACTCTGCGACATGTTCAGAGTGAGCGGATGTGATGTTCAATTTGTAGAATTATTCTTTTTGAACTAAATAAAAGGACAGGCAGCTCAAATATTTATTTATACGGCACTAGCAAGTGTTGTAGCATTTTTGCTCTCGGATACAAACTCTCCGTCCTTTTCTAACAAGTCCCTTCCCATTTTTCTTCAATGTAATATTTGTAGAGCAGAAAGCTCTTTTCCAATACAAACAAGTAATATCTGTAGAGAGAGCATAAATTCAGATTCTCTCTCCCTTCTGCTTGCATATAAACTGCTCTATAATGACAATCGACAACGTGGAAAAGAACAGGAAAAAGATTCTATGCAAACAGCAGTCCTACATTAAATCTATATGTATTAATTCTGTATTTGTATTTACATCTCTTTCGTGCTCCTAGTCTGACTTATAAATATAAATGAAGTATTTTATTTGTAGTCGCTCCTACTTTTAGTTACATTCTCCATGTTCACTTCTATCTGCAGAAGTAGAAAGAGAGGGAGAGAGAAAGGAGAGTTGTCAATGGACTTTCTAATCTTGCATTAGTAAGTACGAGCACATGAGGCCACGTCGTAGCAGACTACTTTTATTTCCAGTATAATTTCCAGGCAAGACAGTTTCCATGTTAGATCTATGCATTTTTAAATTAGGGATGGCTAACGTAAGTGCAGTGTCCGTCGAGTCCATTGAGTCTTATTCTCTTTGAATGGCTGTGCCGTGCTCTAGACTGAATACGTGATTTCATTCCGATTTGTATGCAGTTTTGTCTTTCTCCCAATGAGATTCAGCACAGCCATGCAGGCTACACATGTATGCTCCACATCAGAAGAGATCCACAGAAAACCAAGACCCACTTTCCACCATCCATCCGTGTATCTCTCTCTCTCTCTCTCTCTCCTCGCTGTTTGCAATGTGTGCGAGGAAATCGTTTCAGTTCCATTACAAGTCGTATGAATGCATTCAAAAGAAGGGTTAGTCAATAGTTGATGGTTTCCTTTTCCTCCTTTCGGCATCTCTGATCAGTGACAAAGTCTCTGGAGACTTAATGTTATGTTCCGTTGACGTCTGGCAGCCAACTGCCATTAAGCCTTTCCTCGCTGAATCCTGATAGCTACGTGTATTAGATTACTAGACTACCTAGCTCCAATACAAAACCCACACACACACTCCACTCTACTACAAACTTAGAAAACACAGAGGAAAAGTCGACTTTTTTGTTTTCACTCTCCAAACAAGCAAGTTAAATTAATATCCTCCCAGTCCCAACTACATAACTCCATTACATGGCTACTTTCTCCTAATCAAAAACAACTTATTACATAACGACGTCTATACAGAAATTCAATTACTTCATAATAAATATGATATCGCTGTGAAACTCAAACTTGTAAGCAATCTTGTTACATAAATACATAAATATACCTGGTTATCATATCATCATGAAGTAATGCCTATCAAATTCCTCAGGAGCAGCATTACAATTTTTACTTACTAAATTGCTCTTTTTTCTAGGCTAAAAGCAGGGAATGTTGGAAACCCGTTGAGTTGACGTCCCAGTTTATTTACTCTCTTTCTCTGGATGTTTTTGTAGATTTAGAATAGAATTTCCACGAAGGGGACATTGAAGAGCATTAGAGGAGGAGAAGGAGTACTTTGTTTGGTGGTATTAGGTTTCAGTTTGAAACATCGTCGATCTCATCAATCATTCATGGCCTACAGGCAATGACATGCAGATCTACTAATTTTTTCACATCCTATTACTCTGTTTACAGTGACAATAGTCCCAAATCCACTTTAGTTACAACCCAGAATTAAAGTGTAATTGAATCTGCAGAAATATTTATAGTGTGCTTTTACTTTGGCCTTTGCTGTAGGAGGATGTCAGTGTGCTGTTGCCATTAGGGCGCCCCGTCGAATCTTGTCGGCTGTCTCCTGTGTAATGTTGGTTTAGCAGAATAAATAGGAGTTAGAGCTGGCTACCTTCCTTCCCCTCTCCACTGTGCATGTGCCCTTCTACATATTTCACATCCGCCAATGGACTAGCTACCCTTTTGTGCAAACAGTTTAATCAATTGAATTATTCATCTCCCTAGGATTTGCTATGAGATAGTGTTTACCAGGCAATTAAGTAAAAAAGGGATCAGCGGCTCTATTATTATTAAGGAGCTCGTGTCAAGTGTAACTAGAGGAACATTGATTAATCCTTTCCCCGTTTGATTCTTTCTTTCTCTCCTCTATACATAAATGAGTAAAATGAGTGGGAAGAGCAAGGAACTAATGTCTGGTGTCTGTTTTTAAATTGCAGACGCCGTTTTCGCTGTGGAAGAATGAGTGCACGGCAAGTGTGGTCGCCCTGGTTCTGATATTCTTGGCATTGTTCAACACCCGACTGGCCATAATGGGCGGCTTTGAATTCCCAACGTTCTCCAAGGCAGACAATCCGACCGCTCACGAGCCGAATTTCCTGGTGCGACTGGCCACTTTCATGTATCTACCTGTTTTCAACGTGCAGCTGCTGATTTACCCGTTCTTGCTCTGTTACGACTGGTCCATGGACTCCATTCCGAAAATCACGAGCCTGTCAGATCCACGTCTTCTACTCGTCTCAGCCTTCTACTTCGTTCTGGGACGGAAAATTTACCTGAGCTTACGTGACGTGAACAAATACAACTACTGGTGGCCAGGTGAGACTCAATTGAAGCAGAGTCAGAAGAATCCAAACGGGAAGTGTGCCGTGTGCGTCCTGGCCATCTCGAACGGCAAGAAGAACGCCATTGCCGGCTCTGAAGAGCAATCTGTAGGCAAATCAGGAGGTTTTCACTCCCAGTCGCGCTCTGGGCGCAATGGCGGCCACGGGAAGGCGCAGTTGAAGAAGATGCGAACAGCTGAGGCCCATTCCACGGCACAAGAACTCCTGCACGATCATCTGCAATGCACGACGGATGCCGAGGGCAGTGGCACCATCCTCCTGGAACTGGCGTTCATGATCTTGCCATTCTTGCCCGCCACAAATCTATTTTTCTACGTTGGGTTCGTGGTCGCCGAGCGCGTGCTGTACATGCCCTCCGTGGGCTACTGCCTCCTCGTCGGCCACGGCATCAACTACCTCGTGGCCAAGGCAGAGCGGATGCCCGCCCACGGGCCACATGTCAAGAAGGCCGTCTTCCTCGCCTTCGCCGTCACGCTCCTGCTCCTCACTCAGAAAACCCTGTCCCGCAACGAAGATTGGTCGGACGAGGGGCAGCTGTACAAGTCCGGCGTGGAGGTCAACCCGCCAAAGTCCTACGGTAACTTGGGCAACATCCTCAGTGCACAGGGACGGACTGCGGAAGCGGAAGTGGCTTATCGACAGGCACTCAAGTTCCGCTCCAACATGGCGGATGTCCACTACAATCTGTAAGTCCATCTCTCGACATCTTCCTTCCTACCCGCTCCGCAACTCACTAGTGCCCATTAGTGCCCGCTCTATCTCTTGTCCTCCCGACTGTCCTCTCTGATCCGGATCAATCCTGATTCACTACCTACCCACCTCCCTTCCCTCCGAATCTCCACTCCCGATCCCACTCTCTGTCTTCCACATATCTCCCTCCCTCCCGCTCCCGCTCCCCCCTCCACTTTTTTCCACTCTCTTCCGACCCGTCTCATTGCGAACAACTAATGTCCACGACTCCTCCACTTCTTTTCCTTTATCTTCCCATATTGTAGCAAACAATTCACATAATATTCACTCTCACTTCCTTTCCAACTCACTACAGTTCAACCATGACACATTTTCAAAGTAATACTCTCCACTCTTCTCCCGTATTTCACCATGCTAATGTAGCGTAAATTTACTATCTTACAAATGTATATTTATTTAGTAAATATTTATGCGGGATATCCTCATTGTCTCATATGGAGAAAGCTTATGCTGAGAAAAAGACAACTGATTTTTTAGTGCTGCTATACTTAAGATCTTAACAAAATATTACAGAGACAAAGTTTTCTCTTTGATTTCAGACTTTACGACATGTGGTCATTTCTAAAGAGTATTACTTTTCTAATGTGTCGTGCTCAGGTCCTGTAGACAAACAAAGGGAATAGCGCCAGCGAGCCATTTTCTTATCTCACTCACTCATTGCTCATTTCATTTCCGTAGTTATGTTAGGAAAAGTTCTTGTGCGGACGGAGAAGTGAGCTATATACGTTCACAACTTTTCCAAAGAATGCCCAATGACTATTGAGCACTTTGCACTTTCTACATGGACACTCAAAGCCTCTCTGTTGATGTATACTTAGGCACTTAGTTTATTTTTCAACTTTACTGGAAAGTTGACATTATTTTGTGATTGTTCACTATACAGCACTATATACTAGTAGTCTATAGGGATTTATAGATGACTAGACTTGATTCATGTATATGTAAATACAGAAATAGAATAAATAGGTTGTGGGTGGGGATTGTGGCATTAGTCCATAGAATTGACGTTGGCTTAGGTTACTAAACTTCGTATACTGTTGAAGTTGAATGACGGTGGTTAAACAACTTGCAATTTCCACTGCGAAACCTAATCATATACACGTACCTGTAGGAATGTAGGTTGGATTCCTAGGGATAACACAACAACAATTCTAACCAAATCTGGGAGCAAACAGAGCGAAACCTAATCGAATGGCTTTTAAGTGAAACTCTTTCAAAGTTGAAAATGAGAAAAACTTTTAAACATAAATGGAGTATTTTGGTTTTTCAATTTCCTTCAATGATATGTGAGAACTCTCTTTTTTTCTCTCTCTCTCTCTCCTTCAACATCCCACACAATGAAAATGTAATGAAATTGAAATTCTCAAAGTACTTTCTTTACCTTTATCCTCGGTCATGAGAGTGGATTTTCTGTTTTGTACTCCTCACATCCTGATAGAAAAAGAAACTTTACCGTTTTCCTACAATAACATTACCAATTACAATAAGTAAATAGAGTTGAAAGCATTTCTCATATCATGTCCTAAATGGAAACATTTCATTTGTAGATATTACATGTCATCATAACTTTTGTTGAGAGGTTGCCCTAGTCTCAGTTACGCTTCCCCATTCATACAGAGCTACTTTCATGTATAGAACCTGCACGCTGCACCAAGGAAATGAAATATTCCTAGACAACACACTGAAACGGGACATGAAAGAAACTGATAAACGTGTTGCAAAATGTTGTTCTTATTTGTGATAGATACTCGGAAATCAATGCGAGGAAATTTGTTTTCTTTTTCTGCGAATTCCAAACAACATTTATCTGCATCTTCTAAGTTCTTTTCTTACTTTACAACTTAATGCTATCATATTTTTGATATATTTTGAGACTGCAATTTCTACGAAAATCCCCATTTTAAATCAAGTCAGCTTTCATTTCATTTTGTGTCTCACAGGATAGCCATGCAAACAATGCTTTGTATTTTCCGTTCCGAATCGAAGAAATGTAAGCACTTTGTATGTAACCTCTATTATTAAGGTTAACATTTATAATATGAATATAAAAGAAAATAGTTATGCATAACATATCTAAGTTATTATATTTGTAAAATAATATAATGTTATTCATTTATTTTTATCGTCGTCGGATCTTGTAAAAGTTGAAAATCATTTTTTATTCGTTATTAATAGCCGATATCAATGTATGTCATTTTTAAAGGATAAATGAAGCTACTTGAAGTGTCTAAATATTAAAATTGCAAACAATCAAGAAATGTTATGAGAAAATACAGAAATATGATTTTGGAATTTTAAGGATATTTTTGCATGGATAATGTAGGAATGGATTTAGAATTGGGGGAAAAGAAATATATTGAGGGCGAGTAGGAAATGTTGACGTGTTCGGGATATCCTGTAACAGTTACGTGTAATATTATTAATATGGATATTTTAGTGGTGTCTGTCTGCGGTGTCTATAGTTGTAAGATGGTAGATAAATATTTGTGCTATAATATTATAGCTAAAGTCTCTGTGTGTCTGTCTGTAGCAAATAAGCGCAGTCAGTTCAATTCAGTCGTATGGATTTTCCTTTGAGTTTCCACAAGTTGATACGATGGCATGCCAAGAGATTAGGAGAGAAGCGAGTAAATAGTGAAAGAACTCTGCATCTGACATTTTCACTAAGAGTATTATAGTGGAGCCCAATAACAATTTTTCTGATTTCAACTGAGTGGCTATGCGCCTAGTCTCAGCCATAAAATCTCTATCTCTCTCCCCTATACTCCATTTTATAATATGTGCTACTGGCTCAGTGAAATGTAAATACATAAAGTCTAAGTAGTGCATTCGGCATAGTCGCCCTATAAATACCAGTACGGGCAATATAAGTCTAGCGGAACTCTTTCCTCTGGAATTTAGGAGAGGAGAGAGAGAGAGAGGGAGAGGACAGAAGCTTCATTCTTTCTTGCTATGCATCTAATGCGAAAGGATAAGAAAAGCAGGAATGCCAAGACTAAAATCATTTCTAGGCAGATAAACAGCATTTACATTAGCAAACTCACGCGAATCCTTTCCTTAATTTAATTCTCCTGTATTTTCACTTATATATGCTTCAGGCTCACGTGGAGATTGAATTTATTTATTTGCTCTAACTACAATCGCAGGCTACAGCGGAAATACTGGAGATTGCTTGAGAATTTAATGCACAGACAGACAGACAGACACACAGAAGCACCTAGCATATAAGTACAAGAAGAAAGCAAGCCACAAACCAGTAGCAGTAGTAGCAAAGCAAGGCGAAGTAGTTAGAGTCTAACTCTTTTCTCCATGTGCAATGCCACCGAATGCGATGCAACGTGTATTAATTCTCCGTTATACAAATGTGTACTCAAGCATTCTTCACGGCATTCACTCCCATTTTCTCATTCTCAGCCAAATACAAACATAAAATATAAAAGGCACGTTATCAATTTAAATGCTTCCTTATCTGACTTGACTTCCACTCAATTAAACCAATCTAAACTAGAAAATTATTCCCTTTTCTCCCTATTGTTAGCTCACTTTTATTTGCCTTTCAAGTCTTCCGCCACTAATCCCTCTTACAGCCACTACTACATAATACCCAAAAGCAACTAGCTACACATCTTTAATAGTACACTCCTCAACTAAATTGCCAAAAATGTTTATCATTTGTATACGGTTTGATACAGAGGTTATGTTTGCTTATTTATTATTATACTTCACTAATGCATCACATACATCGTACAAATTGCAAATAAACTACTAAATACTATAGAAATAACATAATATTATTACCCAGACATAGCAAATTAACAATTCCTTGTTCAATTTTCAGTCATTGGGTTATCATATTTTCCACAGTGATGAATTTTCTTTATATTAGGCTTAAAAAATGGTGTGAGCAGTAGTAATTATGGGCAGAAAGAGGTTATCTCCAAAAAAAGGATGCTGACATGAATCGTAGTAATAATAAGAGAGTGAACTGAGGTGTTAAGCAGCAAAGGGCATTGGACATGACTGTACAAGACTCTTTGGTCTGAAAGAGGAGATGATTGAACTGACATCCTAGGAGTCAGTGACAGAGGCAGAAGACAAGTGAAGAGAATCAAATAATTTCTCGTTGCTTGGCTCCTGAAGGCACTAGAGTGAATATTATGGATATTGAGTGTACTTGGGGAAGTGCTGGAAAGTGAGTGGAGTCTCTACTTGCAATTGGAAGCGAGACGTGAATGAATAATTGAGTGAGTTTAATTTGTATATGGATGTTATTATTTACAGGGGTCTACTATTGGAGAAACAGGACCGGCTAGAAGAAGCATTGGCTTCCTATCGATCTGCCATTCATTTTCGACCTCTGCTTGCCGGTGAGTGCCCCATCTTAAACTTACTTATCTATTTCATTTATTTTTCACTTTGTCCTCGACATACGCCTACCTACTACCTACCTCACTCCTATAACTTGGAGCACACAGAGCTGAACACCAAGAAGCCCCCTCCTTCAACTTTCTCTTTGATAAGAGGCCCAGGTCTGGAAATGGATCGTGCACTGTCCCTGCGTGCACAGCTAGTTTATTATTCTGTGACACTTGCCATCAGAGCATCTACTAGTTCTCTTGTCATTTTATTCAACCCTGTTTATCATTGCTACAAATCAGTTGTGTATCCAAAGGCTACGTACACTTTGTTTTCTAACTTTCATGAGCTGAAAGGAAAGCGACTGTTGCCTTTCCCTTCCTGTCCTGCTCATTGATTCAGGGAATCAATTTTTCCTTTGCTTTGTTTTCTCTTTTCTATTCTTACCTCGTTTTGCCTTCTTTACCTATCTTCCCCCTTCTTTCCCTTCGTCTTTCTCAGTTTGTTGTCTTAACCTCTCCGCTACACAGCATTGTTTGATAAGAGAACCACCTAATCTTAGACTTACTACAAAACATTTCTATAGACACATCAACTCTTTTATAAAAACGCGAAATGCGCATTGTTTTCCCATCTACATCCCAAGCCCCGACTAAAAATATTACAAAAATAAATAAAAGTTTTTATAAGAGCCTTAAAAACTCCTCTCATAAAATTAGTGCTATGAAAAACAATTAAAAAAAACATTTTTTAAACCATTGTTGCAAAAGTAAAACAAAAAAGATTTTTTTTTTCTTTCTACATTTGCAAACAGCAAAATGGTATAGCCATAGACATGGCTCCTAGGTATAGTATTATACTTTCCGTAATTATAGAAACAATTTCTTTTCTATATCCATAACCGTGTAAGAATAACAGAAAATGTCAGAAGAGTTATTTTGGAGAAGGAAAGGGAAAATACAGAGGACCATGAAGGGGAGTATTAGCTAACGACATGACATGACACAAGGAATTGTGTTTTTTGTCATCACTTTTCTCTCTATTTCTAAATTGGCTAGCGGGGTCAAGTTATTTGTTAATAGCTGTCGGATTGATGTGGATATATTTTCAGTCAGTCGTGTGGACACAGTCATGCGTCCACTCTTCTTCCTCTCCTATTCCCCATCCTCAACTCCCTGCCTACTGTTCTTTAGATTGACGATGACATATCTGACCACATCCACATATACTTAATATACTTACCCATTATATGCCCTCATGCTACACGGACTTCATAGCCGCATTCATCTATCTAGATTCATAAGGATAAAACTACTTATAGCAAAATATCGTCATTTCACAATGTCTAAGAATAGCAATATAAGTAGACGCTACCGATTCCACCCCACTACTAATTTAACATGCCTTAATTCCATCCAACCCTAATTCCATCCGGTTGTAGTTCCACCCACCGCAATTCCACCCCGCCTTTAATAAACTATCGAGAATTGTTTTGTGTGACTACAAATAGAATTGCCAAAAACCGCAAAAACTATATTTTAAGGATTTCCACTCTATATTATGTGAATTTATTGAGACAGCCAGAACCATAATAAAAAAACGAATGTATGACATATACGTTTTACCTGACGGTAAAAAGCAAAATTGTTGTATCCATCTATTGTTTAAAGGAGTTGTAAGTATTAACAACTACTTTATTTATTTATTGTTGAAGCGGTATATTTAAAAAAACTGGAGCGACTACATTTTGTTTTTGTTGTAGATCAGTTCGCTGCACATTTAATTTCGGAAATATTTGTTTTCGCCATTTTTCCTAATCCTAGTCATAGAAAAACAATCTTCGATAATTTAAGAAAGGTTGGGTGGAATTACAGCGGGGTGGAAGTAGGACGGGAGGAATTAGGGCTGGGTGGAATTAAGGCCGATGGATTTAGGGCTGGGTGGAATTAGTAGTGGGGTGGAATTAAGGAGTAACCACGCTACCTTTGCACAGCACCGTTACGTTGGGATGTGTAGCGTGACGGAAAGGGGACTACTAGGCTATGGCTATGTGCACATGTAGTGCCGGGACAAATGAAGCTGATAGGCCCGTTATCGGCCGGGCGAGAGACGAGCAATTGAATCGAACCACACTCGCCAAATCATCTTCATGAAATGTAAACAATGACGTTAGATCTTCACCGTCCTCCTCTAGCTGTATCAACAAAACTTTTTTCTCTCTCTCTCTCTGTCTCAATTTCACATCTCGCTCAAGACTCGCCAGTCTTCTCCCTACCATACTATTACATCCCTATAGATCATGTAATGTGGTATGTTCCTGTGTTCTCGATTAGCTCCCTTGCCATTCCTCTGTGCCTCTGCTAGTTTCCTCCCTTTCTCTATCCGTTCAACATGAGCTAGTCCATGTTCAGACTTTCTTTCATCCATTCATCATAAACGGAAGTACTTAAATAAAAGGATAGTTACTCTAAATTATCTTCCAGCAGGCATTTAAAATATATGTCATCGTCAAATATAAATAAATAATTATTAAAACTTGAAATATATGCACACAACTCAATGCTTAACTTCAAAGCCACTTTTAAAAAAAATTAACTTGGCAAAAAATATTCCTGACGTGACCACAGATTGTAGAATGTCCTAGAAGGTTATTAAATGTACGTATAGGATACTGGAGTTATTGTGTACTTAGGTGTTTAAAAACAATTTGCCACAAACAAAACGGATAGGTATAACTACATAATGTTTTAACAAAGACTACCGCTCCAATGTGATTATTCCAAGATCTCTCGCTAGATAGTAATACGAAGGTTAAAAATAACTTGAGTATATACAAATGCTTAACAGTTTGAAACAAAAGGCGGACTATTGTTTATTGTGCGCATTACGAGCTATTTTACCGTTACATCTTATGTTTCACTGTTCTCGTACATTTTTGCGATCATTCTTAACCCTTGTTTTTGTTATTCGCGTATCCTTATCTGTTGTTATTTGTTATGAGCAATCTATACTAATTGTAACCAATTACCTTTGAACAATGCTAGGGCTTTCCAAGTCAAACACTACGGACTTGAATAGATATCATGGCAACGACAAATAAACATTGGAAAATATTCTGGTGTTTACAAATAACATTTAGCGTACTGATTCTATTTTTGAGTGAATAGAATTTATACTTTATAGTGACACAGGGAATGCATACTGCGTGTATAGTTAGGATTGCAAATTGGAAGAAAACTTTTTTTTGCTTTTCTTGTTGTGTATGGTTGGAAAGGGAAGTAAGAAAAGAAGTAGGAATGGGATGGTGGATGGTGGTGAGAGGATGAGAGGAGATAATTCTATTTGATATAGTTGAGGATAATAGTAAGTAGGAGTCGTGAGAAGCGTGTTGGTTGGAGTCTGAAGTTTGTGTGTGCGGAGAAAGGAGGAAAGTGGCGGAGAAAGAAGACGGCTCTCCTCCTGTGTAATTGTCATGTTTCCCATCTGTATGATGATTCGAGGAAGATGTTCCCTCCAGGACAATAGTGAAGTGGTTAAAGTTTGCTTACATTAAATGCTAGTCTTCCTTTAGTGCACAGATAGAGCCAATAGTCAAGGCACATTTCACTTCATTTGTGCTCCTCGTTTTCCTCTTTATTTCCTCCCGGTCGTATCTTTGTCACCTCCTCCAGGCAAATTCCTATGTTCTTCCGTTTTATTTTATATTTTATCGACAAAAAATCTTGACGGCTTCTCTGGGAAAAAGCTCTGCACTCCTTGCGCCTACTTTTAATATAAATATTACCTGCCTCGCCTCCTTTCCCACCTAAATGCATTCTAATATTCTCTATCCGCTCCTCATAGCTATAAATACATTAATACCTAAGCCAAATCTCAAGCATATCTTTCTAGTCATTTCACTTTCCCTTTATCCGTATAAGCTTACTTTAGATAACATTTTAGATTTCTCTCCCTTCCTCCGAAATTCATCTAACACATACATTCTGACTATAGCAATCTTGTGCATACAGAAGTAGCTAGTAGCAGTGCGGCACTCTAATAACATATTACATGAAAGAAGTCTCTACGCATGAGTACCTATAATTACAGCATTTTATTGCATATTACCCACACAAGAATAATTTAGCACTGCGATGAACATTGTCATTATTTCTTTTGCCTAGCTACTAATATAATTACCAGCATTCACTCTACGCCATTATAATCCAAGTAGTCCATGATTTTTCCTTATCATCCGTTGCCATAATTCGGCATAAAAATTCACTAAGCTCATTTCAAATGTAATTGTAGCAATAATAAGCTTTCCAATAACATTTCTATTGACATCTAGTAAATAAGCGTCCTTCAGTATCATGTTGGCTTCGGATTATTGTTTCCACAAATTTCTGCGTTCTAACATATAATGTTACAAATAGTTGATTATGAGTCTAGCATGATTTTTTTGTGTATCTCGCCACCTACAATATCAGTAAACAAATACAAAAGCTTCAGTAGAATTATTTTGATGCTGTAATTTGTAGCTGAATTTAATGCTAGAGTGGCGTATGAGTGTATGAAGGATTTATTGGAGTTGGATGGAGGAGTGCATATGATGATGTTGTATTATTGGTTATTATGGTTGTGAGTGTGAGGGAGGAGGGGGAATGAGGCGAGCAGTGGTTGTGGCTGATAACCAGAGAGTCTTTCCTCTTGAACTATTTACGATGACTCCTGAGTCTGACTTGGCCATATTTTCCATTCTGACGAAGAGATAGATAGTGGTGGAGAAAGTCTGAGGAAAGCTATTTTCCTTAAAAAAGTGTGCTATGTGTAATGATGGGAGGGATGTTGTGTTGAATCAACTGACAAGTCTGAGCGTATTACATAATCTTTTCGATTTTTACGTTTTCGTCTGCGGCGTAGTTACTTATCTGAGAGAGAAGAGATTCATGGAGCGCTTTTTCTTCCATCTCCGTCAAGTTGCATCAAGTGGAGTCTTGTCTTTGTTGAAAAGGAAGAAGCTAGTGTTTCAATGTTCTGTCTAAGTCGACTGTGAGGAGATTCGTGCCTGCCTCGCACGTACTGAGAGAGGGCCATATAGAGAGAGAGATAGATAGATGTAGTAGGGAATTATATTACCTCCGTAGTTTCCTCTTACGGCTTCCTTTGCTTTGAGATTCAACAGATTTGGGTTTGATGCGCCGTCCAATTTTCACCAGTGAGTAGCCATGGTTTCACGGTGCTTTCAAAATGTCATAAAACTCATATCATAAAGCCTCTCTTCCCTTCATTCGACCACACACTGCATCCAACATCAAACTCCATCTCAACTTGAACCTACTTCATTGATCCGCGTCTGGAAGTGATGGAAATGAAAGCAGGTACTACATAAACATATAGCCGATCCTATACTCGGCTACCCATGCTCTCCCTTCTTCCTCCTCTCATACTCTCATCCCATAATATATATAAACACTAAACATCTACTACCTACTACATAGTTGCATTTGCTTGTGTCGACGCCAATTCTCCTGTGGTTACGACTTTATATGATAGAAAGAATGCACGCCGCAGACACACACAGAGCTACAGATAGTAGTAGTACGGGCAAACTATGGGAGTATGTACATACTTGAAGTGCAAATCCGTATTGGCACTAGTATAAGTATTGAGTGGTTACATAATAGTAACTACTGAGTAGGGACCTGTTTACCTTTACCTGTTTCTACTTAAAATACTTCTACACATCAGCTCTGCTATAAAGAACAGAGAGCTAGGAAGAGATAATGCACTGAAGGCACACACCACTCTTAACTTTACTTTTGTTACAGTTCCTTTAGGCTTTATCTGTTCCTAACGTATTGCCGGTTGGCATAAATTTAGATATATCTCAGACTATATAATCCTTGTTCTTTATTACTATAGCTATTACTATAGTTACCTGAGAGCATCATAGACCTCTACTTTTATTTCTATAGATTTATGTCTTGATAGTCTAACTACCTATCTGTAGTTATCTTCAACCTATAAAAGCCAGACGCCAACCAGATGAACCAACAATTCAGACTTTCAGACTCTGTTTTCTATACCTCACCCATATCAAATAATTTCAAATCAAATCCGTGAGCACTGTTAACCAATTTAGCAAAGGAAATCCTTTTCTGAGCACAGGTGTTTATCGGATACCTAATTAAGGTAAATCTACTCTTTTGCGCGACTCCAAAATAATTGAACAATAAAATCTAGTCTATCTGCAGTAAAATATCGATCGCCTTACTTTTTATTTATATGCAAATTCTGACTAAAATACCAAATACTATACGTAAAAACAAAAAATATTATCTCTGGCTACGCTACTCTTTTTTGCTATATCTATAAGATTCTACCACAAATTCCATCTGAAAAATATAATATAATCTACAATCTTAGGAGGACATACATACGTACCTGTAGTACAAACAGGTTCTTCCCCAATTCAGATTTACCATAATTTTAATCATCATTCAAGTTTTCATTATTTGGTTTTTTTTACAACGTGTATCTTTATGTAATCCCCGATAAAAATATTTGCAACAAGGGGATAAATTACTAGCATTAGTTCGTCAGCCAGCTTCTTTACACTCAGGTGTAACGAAATGCGACTGCCAAATAAATATACAGCCGACGACGATGCAAAGTAAATCAAGGAAAACATTCCATTTATTTAAATTACACGCTACAACCAATACATTATAATTGCCCTATGAATACCCGTTGATACAGCAGGAATTGAATCAATCAAGGTTTAATAAAAGTGACCTTTTTGACAACTTTTTGAATTTTTAGCGTCCGCTTGAATTTATCTCTGTTTTTATTCTGTAAGAGAAAAAAAGATATTATGAGACTGTTGGTGAAAATAGACAGAAAGAATGATGCTATTATTTTCGGGAGCACCAGTGTTGACCAGTTAACTTAGTGATATACGCAACTAGAATTCTACATTATAATATACCTACATATATAACTCATGTGAAGTTGAAAGTTTTTTTAAGTACAATACCATTTGAAGCATTGTGTAAACAGATAGTTCCTACATGGTCTGGCCGTATATATGTATACTTTAGTCACCTGTATTTCTCTTTTTAGATAGAGCTGAAATCCGTTTATTATTTGCTATGGGAGGGGAGTGCTATGTAAGAATATGTTGAATTGGGGATGGTGGTTATAGTAGAAGTACTGCCTACATCCTCAGTGTTTATAATATGCTCTATTTCGGAGAAAACCCTCTCAGCAAGTAATACTCTATCAGTAGGAAAGGAATCAGAAGGGAGAGAGCTGCAAAGTGAATCCGAAACAAAAAGAACTCATACGACTTTATTATCTTTAGGAGAAGGCGAATAATTTACTGTAATACCCTCTGGGAGTTAAATGCAGGCTCTACTGCCACCAGCTTTAAAGATTCACAGATCGGATTAGGGTGTGGAGATTGAAGAAAAGTCGATGGGAAATAATGGCCAGCGAAATGCAAATAGCCCAACTTGTTCAACTCTGAGACGGAAAAGACTTTCGCAACAAAAAAGACTAACCAAAAAACAAATGACCTTTCTAAAGGATGTTATTGCTCTTTGTCTTTATATACGTAGAGAAAAGTGCCTGACATTCAAAGATAATTAATGAATCTCCAATATCTTTCATAGCTTTTATGTTTGTTTACCACAGCTCTTGAGTTAGTTAGTTCTTGATTGCATTAAAACCGAAGCATTCACAAATTAGGTTAAGACGGGGAGATAAATATTTTGAGCAAATAGAAAATTCCGTAGTTCACAAAACTATTGTGATATTATGCGCAGAGTCTGTAAGATGGAATGATTAATACGAAAAGTACACAGATAGATTCTCATTCAAAAGAAAGCGTGCGTTGTAATCTGAATGAGACTTAATTGTGTGTGCAGTAGTGATTATTCATGATTATTTAAGGAAAATGAATAGAGAAGAAAGTCCTGAAAAACTACTTTCATAGGTAGCCATAGGAGCATTATTGCAATTTCATCTTTTCTGTGATAAAATAATAATCCAGAATTTCATCTCTTCTATAATGTTGTCTCCTTAACTCCCAATCGCTTATATCCCACAACTTAAAATTCGAAAAGTTATGATTTTGTGCACATATACCTATCCGTACATTTATGTTTTTCATGGACAGTTAAATTTCATTACATACGTAGCTCTGTCTGTGTATGTGAAAGTAATGGTATGATAACATTAAAAGGTACTTGATGTGACTATATATTATGGATATAGTAGTGCTAATTATATTCCTTTCGTAAGTTAGGAAACAATTGGGTTAGATTAAAATAGATTAGAATAATGTATGTATCTCGTAGGAGCTAAGTAGGATATTTATTGTCTAGTTTGTGTGGTGCCATTACTTTCGTTAGTTAGGAAACAATTGGGTTAGATTAAAATAGATTAGAATAATGTATGTATCTCGTAGGAGCTAAGTAGGATATTTATTGTCTAGTTTGTGTGGTGCCATTAATTTTAATAGTGTCTGTGTATGAGTTTGGGGATTAGGCGGAAAGGAGGAGAAAGGGTTTTGGATGGGACACACAAGTACTAATTAGAATAATTATAATGATTGCTTTGTGAAAGGAAAGGATTTTTATTGTGGAGCGTATAGTTTTGTGCTTTATCTGTAACGTCAGCAATGAAGAGACGGGAGTGAGGCAGGCAGGCATGGAGCGAGCACAGTGCGGAGAGTCGGAGTGGAAAGCCGGAGAAAGCGTATGGCGGCATACATTATGTATGATTAAATAGAAAATAAAGGAGGAGAAGCGTTCGGAAAGAAAGCTGACTACTTGTGTTCAGTGAAGGCGAAAGCATGAAATGAAGGAAGTTCTTTGTCATACATACGAAACACTTAAGTTAAAGCAAGGAAGTCAAGTAAAAGTCAAGTCTGGCTAACTGAAAGGAGGAAGGAGCTGAGCTACGCAGTTTACTATTATCGATCTCACTCACCTCCCACGACTCCTTTCCCACACACAACACAATGCAAACATTTTATTGTTAGTTATTGCCATATTCTCGGCACACAAACCGGATCTAACTAATGATCCTTCCTTTGTGCCTTATGTATAACCACCAGCTTGAAATCACATTGTGGAAAACTATGGGGAAAGTCAAAGTACTTAGCAACATTCTTCTCTGCTCTATAGCAGGTGCCCATAGTCAATGCCCTGTTCTAGTAGACAGCCCCTGTAGTATTTACATATATAAAGAGCTAGGTCCCTACCTACAGATAGCACAGGGCTACTTTATCTTTTTAGCTTTTCTTCCGCCGGCAGGAAGTGAAATACAAACACTTCCCTTGTTTTTCACTGAAAATCAAATTATGGCTGTGGAGGCAAACAATAATATTTATTCATTTGTGTTGCCTGCATGTGATTATACCTAGTACCTGACTTTCTCCTCAATCTCTCATTTGTTTTCTTCTGGTCAGTTCAATGCAATGATACTCCCCATAACTCTTCCCCAATAATCTCCGTGTCTATCCTTCCAGTCTCAATTATTTAATCTTAATTTCCTCCTAATAGTCTGACTTAATTTAGAATAACAGCTTGCAGCTTAATCCATTTCACAATAAATCCTATCGCTTGACTCATTATAACTGTTATATATTGCCCCGTTTATTAATAGACATATTTATTTCTCCAGTCCTGCTCACTGACAGATATTTTACGTCCTACCATTCAAAGCATATAAAATATCTATTCTTGCTCCGCCTCAGACTTACACTAAAATAACTGCATATCATTTTCAGGCACAATATCCAATTTCATATTGTAATGTGCAGAGGCTGCCCATTTTGTTTTTACTCATTCCTACTAATGACGCTATAAATAAAGCATACCTGCATAGCTGCCTACGATTAGATGTAGTTGTGATGTAAATGAAAATGTAAATGTGACTCTCTCTCTCTCTCTCTCTCTCTCTCTTTCCTCTCTCTTTGTGCTTACTGTTACTCTCATTCACTTTCACTTCTCAAATCCCAATGCACAAAAGGAATTTCTTCGCGACTCGAAATTAAATACTACCTGCTACACTATTTCTGTACATATGTACATGAGCTATTACCAAGCCGCTCTTACTATTACTAGAGATCTATAGCTTTTTCAAATTCACTAAATGAATACAGTGACAAAGGATAAAGTAACGTAGCTTTCTGTACATAAGACTAAGTAATAATGTAAATACACATACACCTGCATATACATTCAAACGCTCCCTATGCTCTTTTACTAATGGAATGAAGAGGCTTTAACTACCTGCTGGGAAAATATTCTCTGCCACTGAGCATTGCATGACATTCAGTTAGCAACTATATAGCTCTTTATGCATTATTCATTCTTTAACTTCACCATTTATTGCTACCACAGCGCACAGATCCGAAATGCCTACCTTTAATCACTTCTTTCACAGATCCTTACATATATATCACAGACTCTATTGCGTTAATGAAAGCAATAATCCTTCCTTCACACCAAAATTTAATGTAAACACTTTATACGACTTTCCAGCAAGTGCGCTACACAACCAATTATTGTTCTTATTTTTCATTTCTTTTAGTGCAAATCCTCATTACTATTTATTAAGCTATAGGTAGCCAACCAGTACATGTAAAGTCCATTTGAATAATATTATTCGAAATTATGTCCATAGTTGCACACATACGCATAACCACAATACTATCGTAGTCTACACAGAAGACACAGATACAATTATGAAAAGTTACAGTTATTACACTCTTAAAACAGAATGTTAGAAATGGATACATTAAACTAAAAACAGTTAAATCAACTTGATTTTTGATTCGATTTTACATTTGGTGCCTGTAAACAACATGTAGTATAGGCCTGTAACATATTTTACATTGCTACTATGTTGATTCAACGTGGTCCTACAGTTGTTTTCGATTCAATATTTTTTACCTATGCCCAATGTTGATTTTACATTATTAGTACGTAAAATCC
>JABASI010000916.1:0-26399 GCA_019776505.1 Tomocerus nigrus
GATCAAAAGAGGTGGCGAAGGGGTTTCCATGGCCATGTATTTTTCCCTACTTGTTCCGAAACCCTCAATTTTGAAATCTTTGCCGATCCTTTAAGGGGAGAGGGGGGAGTATCTACTATCCTTGAGTATAAGGTACTTCTAATAAATAGAACTAGACACGATTGTACGGGCGCGGGCGGCGCGGGCTGCGTACGCTCTCTAATACCTCATACATAGTTCCAGATATAATCATGACGACGCATTTCCCTCATTGTAATAATTTTACAACCTTTGAGTGTGTTGGCGGTAGCACTTTTCTACATGCACATGTCACGTGTTCTCTCACATCTCTGCCTAATTGTAAGTAGGTAGGTATACACTTTCAGTTACACGAAGAAGACGTATCGTAGACGTTTCGCACAGTCATTATTTTCTTCTATCCATGTTTTTGAGGATGTGACGGTTGTTAAATATTAAGCATTATACAATTTTTCATATTGCACATGATGGAAGCAGTGTGCAATCGATAATTGAGTTTCCTATAAAATATACTATCGAACGTACCAGGTAGAACCAAAAAAAACTTCTGAAAATCTGTAGAAAGTTTCATAAAAATCTGAAAGGAGTTTTACAAAAAATCTTTAGGAAAAACATAAAACAGAAAGCAATCTCTAAAACTTTTACTGCATGTCTGTGTATCAAATCTCTCTATTAACTCGATGTAATTAAGCTGGATGCATTTGTGTGAGTTTTACTCACAAATATTAATGTCATTATTGTTAGATTTTCTAAATGTTGTGACCACCATCCAGCCAGTTCATTTGGGTACGGAGCTCGTAATAAATATTGCCAGGGATGATATTAGGAATAAAATGTAGCGTGCGAGAGAGAAAGTAGAGCATGTAGAAAGTGATGCTAGTTGGGATTTGAGTGTCACAGTGTATTTGCTGTAAGCTGAGAAGGGTGAGCACTGAGCAGAGAGAAGATGCACAGTTGAGATTTTGGTGTATTGTGCATTACATACTCTGCAGAGAATAATAATGTATCCTGATTGCCACAATCTACATTTATTGCTTAGATCGACTCGAGTCGACTCCTGCTCGTGCTGACTCTGCCAAAACACTAATACGTACGTATAGCATACCACATCACACAATGCACACAAAGTACAATGGCAAACACACATCCAACAATCCTGCTTCGTGCAAATATTATCTTTTTATTTTATTCATTTCACTTGCTTCAGAAATAGAGCAGATTGACATTTTCATAACTCTCAATTACATTCAGTTCCGACTCAGCATTTCTCCCTTACCATTAAATCTCAACCTTATTCATCTCTGAAAACTTTACTTGACTTGAGACTCAATGCATACAACTGAATTCTGCAATATTACTACAGTATCCGCCACTAAAAACTATTCGTATCACTTTCACTATGTAAATGAGTTTTCTCTTTTGAAGCGTAAACTACATGTAAAACTTTGAATTGTACTTAGCTTTTATCCAATCAATCATTCACGACGCTTGGTTATTGTGCTTGTACTTCTTTTTGTGCTAAAGCCTCAAACTATTCAACGATTAAAAGAACGGATTGTCAAGTGCTGCAATCATATCACACCCGAGACGATAAAGACGAAATTGGAATGAAAGACTACTCTCTCTTTGTATTATTGCAAATACAGGTCAACATAATGAACATTTATAATCAGCAAAACTACCTTATTGCTTATATCTGTAAGCATATTATTATAATGAAAGTGATATGGATGGTTGTTAGTGCCGGACACTGTAGATAAATAAATATAGGTATTTAGCTCTTCGATTCACAAGTTGATGAATTGCTCCATTAACGGAGCCTCTGAATTCCTCACTCCTATGAATTTCTGCTACCAAATTAGCATGAGTAAGCTTATTACCAATATATACTCGTTTTTGGCTCGTTCGAGGTAAGGTAATACTAGAATCCCACATTCTGTATTACACTTTCTCTCGCAAACGCATTCACCGACCAAACCATATCTAAAGTGAATGCAATTGGTTTGTGAGATTGCCTACTTGAATTTTATTCCATCTTGATTTGCAGGTGAAAAAATGAATTGTCCTACCCCCGTGTAATCTTACTCTAACCCCCGGGGCGAGCTTTCTGTTTTGGCTTGCTGTGTCCTTCTATTCATAGAATTGGCTCAGTGGTTTCTTATGGTGTAAGTTATTCATACTCATAGAAAAATGAAACTGCATTTAAATAGTTCAAAACACTTATCATATACAAGTGGAGAGGTATATGCTGTTGATAAACAGTAATTCATGTAAATGTACGTAATTATGCCATTTTTTTTATTCACAAGGCACATACATGGTAGAATCGTAAATTATCGATTGGATCGGAGCTTGAACTCTGTAGAGCTTGGAGATTTAAAAAGACAAAATAAGATCGTTTTGCAAATTAAACATAATGTAGTATGCGAAGGATTTCTCACTTACCCTTATGAGAGGAATGACAAAATAATAATATATGATAGTAAACTCAGGTATACTAATTTACTTTATATTCGTTATGTTAATTAGCAGGCAAGATAAAGACCACAAGTTTAATTGTTTGTGTCGTTTATCACGTTTATTGCTATATAAATCAAATAATTTATTTTATAACATTTAATACTAATACCTAGACCACTAAGAAGCTAGTTAGACTGACAATAATACCACTAGTTAGCTTTTTAGGAATACATGAATAGAAATCGTGCACATCTTGGTATAAGGTCGACTGTTCTTTCAGATAATGAATTTCTTCATTAAAATGTTGACAATGTAGCCCAATAAATAGATACAGCTCATCAATGGCATGAGTTCTGAGTATCTCATCGGTTTATGTATTCCTGCTGAATTGCGACTGCTGCAAACCGGTTCATCTCATCCAGGTTCCCGTGGTGTGGTGAGCAAGACTTAATTATACATAAGCTGTATGGGAGTAAGTATTGCAAATTGCTGCTTCAGCGTAATTCTATGTAGGTAATTGCATTTGAGCTTAGCAATGATAATGGGTATCGGCACACAGGCTTATATATTTGGGCCAACTAGAGAAATTTTTTACCAGCACTGTACTATCGTAGCTCTGTTGTGCTAATGACAGCAACTTGTCTTGCCATCTCCATCAGTGTTTTAGATATCACTCGTTTAATGACGTTTATTTGAAAAATGGTTGACTACACAAAAAATGTTTTATATGGTTGCCAAAACAAGGTACTAACATTAGAATCTGTCAACTTTCGGCTTTTCTCTTGACACTATATAGATTTATTCTGGAAAACTATCATAAGCTGCTACTACTGTAAAACTCGAATTATTTCATCCCCTCGATGCGATATAACTAACCCCCTGGGTGAACTATTGCATTTTAACCAAAATTTGGCTTCGAATCCCAAAATTTAATTTACACTTTTATATAGTTGGCCCCTGGAGGTTGAAATTATTTAATTTTTGAAATAAAGGATTGGTGAAACAAAAGTCGACCCTGGTGAACTAATTCGAGTTTTACGGTATTTCTTTGTGCACCAATTGACTGATTCTAATATCAAGATGACATTATGCCAAAGTGCCACCCGAGATACGATAGAGCACCTGCACGTGCTCTAATGTAACTAGTTACCATAGAGCACCTCATTATTTTAAGTTAGGTTAGGTTAGAAGGTAAGGTTAAAATAATGAGATGCCCTAATGGTAACTGGTTACATTAGAGTACGTGTGCTGCAGGTGCTCTATCGCAACTTAGATCAAAGTGCCACTCTAACTAAAAGATAATATCGTACGTCTTGAGATAGAAGATTAGTAAGTGCGCTAGAAATTATTGGCAGGTAAAAGTGTACAAGTTAATGGCGAGAGTTGATTCGCATGAAAATCAAGTCATATTGCAAGGATTATATGAATGCGATGGTTGGTTTGTTTGGATTTTTATGTTGATTTCAATTGGGAAATGAAGACATCCGTGATGTAAAAGTGTAGGAGAGGAGAAATGATTTGGGGAAGTACGTAGAATAGAAGTAGGTAGCTAGTAGGATGTTGCACTGAGGTTTATTGCCCATTGTCCAGTGGGAAATAAAAAGATTGAAAGTTGCTCTTTGTCAAATGTGCAGGATTATTACTATGCATTGCCATTATCGTTAAAGCTGTGTGTATTTTTTGTGTGGGAGGCTAGGCGTGTGTAGTGGCGAAGTGTTGATAGGGATGGGAGTAAGTAGGAGAGAAGAGACATTAAGCACTGATGGTAGTTTGGGTTTTGTGAGAATTGGATTGGTTGGGTGGGAGGGAGGCTGAGAGTGTGTGGTGTGGTGTGGTGTGGTGTGGCAGGAATAAAATCATCTCTATTGCCCAACACAACAGCTTTGGAAGGAGAAGGAAAGTGAATAAACTCATCATAACGATACTCGCATCCTGGCCCATAGACGAAATTAAAGCAGCCATAATGTCATTTATCTCGTCCCTAATACAAATGTACAACTTCGTCCCAATCCCTTTCCTACACATAATATCATATTTACAATGGGCCGTAGCTCCAGCATAATATCCTACACTAATGGCGATGAACTGCCATGAATATTTCTCACTCTATGGCTTCATAAATATATTAACCTCCTTTAAAAGCCGTTACTCGCTCTAATATCCCCCAACACAAATTATCATGACTGCATGGAGACCATAGCCAGTACTTTATCCCCTTTCCTTTCTCACCTCAAATAAATACCTATCTATCTGATTAATGTATTCCTTGTAAATAAATAACACCATCCTCACCACATACATCCACCTGGAATATATTACGTAGGTAGGTAGCAAAGCTCGTGGACGGTACCATCGAAAAGTGGGAGAAGGTATAACCTCATGTGCGATTTTGGAAATTAAAATTTCACTTTTTTCTTACTGACGAAAAAATCTTCGTTTATGTAGCCAGTCTGTGTTCTGTATTAACAGTGCAGTTTGTATACAGACTGACGACAAAATACTCATTTCTGTCGCCAATGGAAAAAGTGAAATTTTCAATTTAAAAACTCTGGGACGGGATTACCTTCTCCAACTTCTCCGTGGATACAGTCCGCGAGCCTTGGATACTTATAGGTACACCATTTTAAGAATGTTCTTTTTATGTATAGGTACATAGAATATTATTATGATTAGTTAGGTACATCTGTAATATGATGAGATCTTATTACCTGCGTATGTTTATGAATAGAATGAATAAATAGTACATCACTACATGCACAATCGTCTGTCTGTAGAAAAATGGCTCTAACAAAGTAAAAGAGTAAAACATTCCAGGTTCATATGATGTACTCGTATGCAGGCATCAATTGTGTGCATGTTTGTTTACAGTGCTGATGGGCTAATTGGGAGGAAGGAAAATTCTGTGAAATTACATGAGCGCCATCCAGAAGATTAGAAAAGTTAAGGTTATAAAGAAAATTAGTGTTCACGTTGTTATGCGTCTACTTATCATTAGTTTGTGTGGGTGTGGGCTGGAGCATTTGTGCGGTGAAAGTACTTAACCTATAGCCAGGATATGCTACGCTGAGGAAAAATTAATTAGAAATGGTTAAGTGTCCACTTTTAAGTACTTACTCCTAGTGCTCAGGGTGTATGGATTAAAATTCCCGTTGCTTCATGTGAGGTTTAAATTTAAAATTTCGAAAAATGTATTAGGCTGAGTGTGTTAGACGAGCTAAGTGTGTAATAAAGTTAGGTGAAAGTAAATTGCTATAAGTTTGCAGGTACATATATCGCTGTGTATGAAGTTGGGGGCTATGGGGCTGGAGTAGATAGACGTAGTATGCGAGGAATCCGGAGAGTGAAAGTCTATAGAGCGAGTTGTGTTATGTAGACAGATGTTGGCTTGGCATGTGTGGTGTGAGTGAGGGCAAAGGAGAAAGAAGAAGAGAGAGAGAGTGACTGCTGCCGAGCGAGCCGGTTTCCTTCTTTGTGCTGAGTTGCCGGCTGAAACTTTCACTAGAGCGAGAAGGGGAGAAAGTTAGCAACGATGGAGAGGCCAGATCGATCCAGTTCACGGCAATGCTTAGGCGTAAGGAAGGGAAAGTGCGGCTGGAAGTTGACTGCTCTCCTTCGGTTGGCCTTTCCTTTTGGCTTCACTCAGATGCTCCACATACACAGATAGACGAGAGAAAGAGAGAGAGAGAGAGGGAGGGAGAGAAAGTATAGAGAAAGTCGGAGTAAGGAACGGAATGGTAGTTAGTGGAAGTTAGCCGTCGAAGAGCCCTCGACAGACCACAGTCGACTCGACTCTTCCGCACTTTCTCCTCTTCGGCTCTGCTCTGCCTGCCCGTCTGCCTCGCGCTTTCTCCGATTACCTCATCTATAGATCCACTCGAATGGCACACACTTACATACACAAATCCCTATACACTCGACTGACACAAATGTCCTGCTCCACATTTACTCTCACTTGGCTGCACTTACTTAGCCACCTACTCCGCCACAGCGACGTAGTCCTGAGCAGAGAACGTCCTGTCTCCTCCAGAAACCATAGCCGAGGTGCAATGTCCTTGTGTGGATCGTCGGACTGTGCATGGTCGTGGCACATGTAGCCCAGTACTACTACCAAGTCCGTCGTATTTGTAGTAGTAGCTCTTTTATTGTCTCCACTCATTAGCCCTGCATGGACTCGAATTAGCTTTCTCTCTAAGCCACTCACTCACTCACTCAGTCTACTCACTCATCGTGGCATCAGGGAGAGAGGATGCAGGGAAAGTGCAATGCACGCCGAGCTATAGCTAGACAGACAATGACATTAGGGAAGTGAGGGAAAGTTGATGGATATGAAAGGAGAAAGTGCAATTTGGAGGAGAATAGTCTAATGCGTCCTTAGGTATACAGATACGGAGGAAGTAGGAAAAGAATGTAATTATTGAAAGCTTTGAGTTGACGTGTGTGGAGTGGAGAAAGTAGGCGCTGTTCGACTAATGCCAACTCTCTCTCGTTCGGCCCTTGCTCTGATCTGAATGAAACGGGATGACTGGGAAGAGGTAGTAGCTGCTGTTCACTATTCACGTCTATTTAATAGTTAAAGGGCAAAGTGGGCTAATGCAAAGGGAAGTTGAGTGAAGATAAGTAATGGAGAAAAGATAAGAGGCGCACAATGGCGAGGAGCTCAGTGGACCGGCTCGTACTGTCTCCCTCCAACTCCACTCAACTCTCCCGCATTCCCTTCGACAGTCACACCGCAATAAATCAGCCAACTCTCCTCTTTCATCTCTCCTGTCATTTCATCTTCTGTTTTTCGCATCTCAAATCTCCTCCCGCCTCTTCTCTCTCAATCCTATTATCTACATATTAGCCCGCTGCTGCTGTCCTCTCTTCTTCCCATCCCGCCTCTCTCTCTCTCTCTCTCATCTTCGTCATTGTTAGAGCGTCGTCGACTCTTCGGAATTGCCCCCTGTAAATATGAATCGCTATAGCCTTATCCTAACAATATCTTAAGTAAATAGGATAATTTAGTCGTTTATCCAACTTTCCCGGAGATAAAAGGTTAATGCTCACTCTTCTCTGTCGCATTTTTTCAACTTGCTCTAATAGCATTGGATGCATATGCGAGCTTCAGAGAAAAGCCCCTAATAGCTGACAAAGGGATTACCATCAGAAACAAAATAAAACCTCCTTCGTGTTTTCTATAGACATTCAAAAATGAGGATAATCTTGACAGCTGTAAAAAGAGGGTAAGTGAAAGCGGAGGATGCGAAAGTGCTCTGGTTTTGCATGGCATTCGTCGTCGTTGGCTATGAAGTAGCTCAGTTGACTTGGCTGCAGCAGATAATCATGGACAGAGAGCTCAGTTGAATTCGCTCGTGTCGTGTCGTGTGTGTGTGAGTGTGTGTGTGTCGTAGTAGTGTGTCTCCTGTTCAGACATCTTAAGTTGATTTGAATGCTTTCTCCAAACATACTAAGAGAATAATGGAATAATTGTAGAATTCTCAGGCAAATCTGTCAGTGTCAGCAATAAGTGATCACTCATGCAATTTTTCATGGAGAGTTGATGTTGCGAGGAAATCCCTTGGTAGACTTAATGCTGGCCAAACTAAAATATTGTAGGCAGTGAGTTAAAGCCACAGTCGACTACACTGCAGACACTGAATTCATTTGTAGGGAGCCAAGATGCTCCCACTCCAAAAAGGTCCCATCCAAATCTCCCCACAACTTTTCGGATTAGCAAACGATAATCTCCCTTCGACCGAGCACCGCGAACCTAATTTTCGAGCAAAGGCAATAACTAACCTCGTAGAGAGCTACTCATTTAGTATCACCTTTTACCTGTGAAAGTAAAGTTAGAAGTTCCAATTTGGCACAATTTCTCTTTCTCAAGTAATTAAATTAGCTTACTGTATTTATTCTACCTTTTCATAGTGTTTCGTGGCAGTAAATTATAATTAAATTGATTTTAAATTATTGTATAGGCTTATTTTTATGATTTTGGTATGAACGTGGCTAGTGGCTACGTGACCACGACGGTAGCTGTCAATATTTTTATACCAACTAACTTAATTGTCATATGGGGAATATTGCAGGACATACACACATTAGTTCACTTCATGACGTTTAGAGAAGAAATTACATAAAAGTAAAGTTCTACTTCAAATCATTTGTGTGGTGTCCCTTAGAAAATTAGAAAGCGTCAATTAGGGTAGGGCCTCGGGAACAATCGAGTTGGCTGAAAAGAAAGGATTACGATAAGCTGTCGGAATATTTAGACGCTACGTGGAAAAGGAGTAAATTGAAGCGCTTGTTGGGATGACAAGGCCTGTGTGACATGACAGAGAAGGCTCTGGCCTCGCAGATGCACATCTCCCTCTAGCACGGATATAATAAATAAGAATATCTCTAGTAGTAATAAGTTAATAAGACAGTGGCATGCCGGATATAGTGGAGCGGGTGTAGTAAATAGATCCAAAATATGAGAATGGGAGAATGAAAGAAGTTTGGCTGGCTTCGAGATGGAAATGTAGGAAGTAATCCATAAGTCTCTGAGTTTATTTTCATATTTTAAAACGTTTCTCCCATCAACACCTCGCAAACTTGATTAGTATTTATATAACTTTCAACCACACTGCACCATGCAAGTACTCGATTATAGTAGTATCATTATTAGGTTAACATTATTAGTTAGTGTAGTACAGTATCAGTATGTATTTATATTCGTGTGTGTGTTTGTGTCTGGGGATTGAAGAATCCAAAGTTTACGCTTCTGTGAGTTGGATTACTTATAATAATAATATTTACTCTTACTTACTTATTACACCTAGTTAATTTAATACGTACGTACATAATAATTACAGATAATAAGCAAAGCTGCTTTTGTATAAGTACAACAATGTTCTCTTCTCTTCTCACTTCGATCAACTGATGAGTTCTTGGTACAACAATTATATTTACTTAACTTACGTATTAATTAAGAGTTAGTTAGGAATTAGAGATTTGTGATGATCGAGACTGACGAGAAGATGTGTGGTTGAATGTGCTTGCTGCTTCATGCTATCCCTCTACATATTTTTGTATGTACACGTTTCCGTTGAAGCTTGAGAGATTTAGTGGGTGGGTGGGTGTAGGTGTGAGATCCAGGTGGTAGGTACACGTAAGTAAGTCCAATTCATAAAGGTCAGGAAAGCTATGATTTATGCACACCGTGCGTGAGTACATTTCAATTTCAATAACAGTCAATCACAATAGTATTCATAATTCACGTAAAGATTTTAAGAGTCCACTCCACTTGGGTGAGTCTACATACATTATCCCGTCGATTACTAACGCAAACCACAAAGAACAATAAGAAATACGAAACAAGTACATAGAGTGTGGTCGTACAATTAGTTAACAATATTTAGAATGGTACAATAGGCAACAATCAGATAGTAATCAATAATTATGTATGTACCTTTGTATCAACAACATCAAGTACCTACCTATGTATGTATATAATGTTATCATGTGTATTATAATAGCTACCCATTTTTCTCTTTCTCTAAACATATATCTATTAAATGCTAATGATTTATTTCACGACTCTAGTGTTTATGTACAAGATACAACTAGTAACCTCAAGTGTCTCTTTGTAAATTGATTCCTGCACAGTAATTCAATTTTATTTGTAAGTAGTAGTAGGTACCTACACGACAAATTATGTTATTAGTAATAACCAGAAAGTGAGCTTTACGTACAGAGAGCTGCTGGGTGGACTGTCTACGTTAATAATATAATGTCGTCGTGAATCCTGTGAATTGGCCTATGCTCTTTCACTATCTAACCTATATATATCTACCTACCTAATTATTAGTATGACTTTTTTTTAAACCTATGAAATAGTCAACTTTGTTATTTCCCTTCCAATCCTTTCTGCTCTGAGATGTGTAAGAAGGTGTGTCCTTCCTTTACTCTGACTATTGCTTAGTTAACGACGCAGTAATTAGGTGATTATTATATTTAGCTATTTTATACTTGAGTGAGCCTATCTGTATTTTTGTCTTGGTTATTAATAATATCAGTAGCTCATATGCCATGACTGCTATGGCTATATATACTACTACATAATATATAAGTACGTCTATATATAGGCAAGACAAATTTCATACATCTAATTTTAAGTTAATAATATAAGAGAAGTTTCTTTTAAATAGTATTTCATAAATATGCACATAAATTATAAGATGTTGTTATATGGGGAAAGTCTATCTGCCTAGCTATATCTTATTGAATTTCCTTACAGAGTCAGTGGAGCTCCTACCTAACTCCCTACAGATCTCATATGAAAAGAAAGTGAGCACAGAGTTAAGGAGAGTAAGGAAGAGAACAGAGAATATTTATGATTAGGCGTATCTGTGTCTGTACAGCAGTTTTATTTTGTTTTGTATACACCATCAGAAAAGTTCAGACCTGCTGAAGAAACTGGAAAAGTGTATCAGTAAGTAAAGTACTTGTATATTTCCTATTGTAGTTTAAGTGTACATGGCCTGACGTCCCTCTTTTTTGCTTCCTTAGCTAGACTGAAAGGATAGAAACCCCGCCCCCTCCCATCCACAAAACCCTACTCAACGGCTATGCGATATTTCTTACTTTATGCATTTTCTTACTTCTTACTCCGTTCATTTATGTACTTTCACCGTGACAATGTTCTGTGCTCGACTCCTTTCTCCTATTTAGCTACGTGAGCATTGTTACTTTTGTTTTCCCTGTAGCTCTGTTCAGTAATTTTAAGACCTATGCTCAAGTACACACATTTGTTATGCAAAGATAAGTTACTACTGAACTACATAATATCCGTCTGTGTAGGTACCTCCATAATAACGTGTCAGTGACTCTTAACCAACTATCTTATTATTTGTAGTATCCTGTCTCTTCTTTTACACCCATTAGTTACAAATCTATTTCCTTTTCGATAGTTTCAACGAAACTTTGTCAGAAACTTTAACAAACATTTATAAATGGTTACAAATCAATAGTATCTCATAATAATCTAGGAACTACTACAGTAATCATAACTACTTAATGTATAATACCTAAAATAAATAAATATTAAATTACACTAATTACCTATTGTATATACTAAGTAGTAAGTAATACCAAGATTATTATAGTATTATTATTAGTGTCCTGCGTGTACAAATTTTACGTGTTTTACATAATCATATGTAATTATATAGCATCAGTTATATAGCAGCACTATGCGATGATGTGAAGACAGACATTCAAAAAAGTAATACTATTAGATATTTATTATTTTATTGTAATTAAATGTACTTATTACTCCCATCTCCCTTTTGGCTACCTTTCTTTCGTCTACGAATTCATATTATTCAATGTAGTCTTTAAGTCAGAGTTCACCTAGAGACATTTCTATCACTTTTTAACTGTATAAATAGTTAGCCTCATGACTCCGAATTGCTTTCACAGCCTTAGTTATACACTTACATGCTAATTATTTACTGTTATTTATCCGGTGCTTTATAGCCAACTTGTAATTAATTGTTGATGAACGAAGGTAGATCATTCTTTAATAATTGATGACATGAGAGAAAGTCAAATGAACTTGCCTTCCCTTCGCATTAATTGCATGAGCTTCTCTAAGGTAAATAAGTCGAGGCAACATTTTAAACAGATGGCCTTCGACGGAAAGGAAAGAGCAAACGTCGTGATAAATAGTCGGAGCAGCTAGGAGCACAGGTTATTCCCTGTGCGTATTTCAATTATTCGCTCGTGTAGTCTGTCCTCTTACTTTGGGCTGTGTTCTGTATAGTTTTGCATAGATTTGTATTAAAGCTTGTTTTCGTGTACATGTGAGTGTTTCTGTTTTCGTGTGTGTGTCGAATCTCATGGTATAAATTCTTCAGGCAGTTCTAAATTAAAGATTGTTCACACATCTATTTATTACGTAGCCAGTTTAATTATTCACTTGTTCTTTAATAAAAAGGGTTGTTTACTGAACTAATATCTACGTATCGTTAATTGTACACGTCTAACTTCCTTAACTAATCATTAAACTTTACTTATAATTTACTTACACCTGACAAATTGAGTTTTGAATGTCCCTGTTTCGCTTTGGCTCCTGATTCCACATTATATTATTATCTTAATAATAATAATAATATAACTATTTATTATGCACGTACAAGTAGATGAATACGATTAGAAAATATTTAAATAGAATAGTCCATTTACCATGTATGTATGTATGTATGTATGAAGTACATAATAATATAATAATATGAGTGTATGTATTCAAGGTAGTATAAGTAGGCATAAGTACACACTCGCCGTAGAGAGATACAGGTGACTACTTGCATCAGAGTTATCTACCTACCTATAATATTATTATTATATGTATAAAGGCGAATACTATATAATGATGTTCATATATCTTAGCCTTGCACACACACACCGTATAATGTAAATCCTCAAAGGAAGGATGGTTGCTTTGCTACTCACTCCAGTGTGTAGCTACACTAAATACTTACGGTAGGTAGGTAGGTATAGGTAGGAGAAATGAATGGTGTTTTAGTGTAGTACAAGGAGAGAAAGAGAGAGAGAGAGAGAGAAAGTCGTAGGAATAAGGTTAGGTGCATGCAATACATTTCCTCCTACATTTCTAAGTGGGAAAGAAAGAAATGGGAGAGATAAGTAGCCCGGAGTACACCACACTGTACACGGAGGACAAATGAGCGGGGTGGAAGTGAAATATTCGCAGGAGAAAGTAAGTGTGTCGGTAGTCAAAGTTCCTTTGTTTCCCCGTTAAACTTCCTCGCTGATTATTTATTAATTCGATTAATTATTCAGCTATGATGTGATGATTAGCCCTCTGACTACGAGGGAGGGAGTTCAAGTCGGCCGGCATCCACCAGCACAACTCACTCACTCACTCACTCACTCACTCTCACTCCACGCCACTTTCTCCTACCCAACCAACTCATTTGCCAAGTTTTCATGTTTCTTTCCTGGCTTTGTTGTTCTATTGTCTTGCTGATTAACTAGCTCTGAACTGAATTATTTCTCTCGGGTGTTTATGAGGCGCCGTCTTCGTCATCGCCCTCTAATTCTCCGAGCACACGAGAACATATGCTCTAAATATTATTTCTGTTGCATTTCATTGCACATTCAGCCAGCCGTCTATCGCTTAATCATCATCCTTTCTCTCAAGCCTTTCAAACTCTGGACACAGATCTCCACGAATGAAATACGACGACGATGACGACGACGGCTCGCCTAACTAAACTCTTCTGTCTGCTGACAACGTCTGACAATGGAAGGTGAGGTGATCTCACTTGCTGTCTCTCTATCCGTCCATTGGGTGATGGCTGGAGAAAGGGAAGGAGAAAGGACATTAAATATTTATGGGGATTCCTATACGGAACTAAGGGAATAATGACTATGCTAAATGCCTTTATTTATTACGACTAGAGTTTATTTGCTTGATAGAAATAGAAAGGAGGAGAGTTGTGTGGTGCAGGAGAGGAAAAAGTGGTCGTGTGTAGGATGGGCGAAGCGAGAGATGAGTAGGAAAGGGTAGGAAAGGGAAAGAAGTTGATGCTAATGTCCATGATCAATCATCATGCTATAGAATGATACACAGATCGAGCTATGCATGGGGAGAGAGGGAAGCCGAATTTCCTTGTTCAAGCTTTGCCTTTCACTCACTTTCCTTTCCCTCGCCTTCATTACTCACGGGATAGACTAGAGGAGAGGAGAGGATGGAGGCGAGAAGGTGAGAAAAGTCCTTATGGCTGAGAGCCTTACAAGTGGCTACACTTATATTTAGTGTCTCTACAGGTCTACAGTCTATTCATATCAGATATCATAGATAATAGTAGGTTAGGAGTATGTCGTAGTAGGTAGTAGTAGTAAGGTAGGAGTACGTACAAGTGGAGCAGAGTTATAGCTAGAGCGGGTATGTGGGAAGGGATCGGAGGAAATGTAGTCGTCGGAGATGCGTTATTATGTCATAAAATGCAAGCAAGTCGCTAGTAATTCTTTCATGTCTCATTGGATTCTTCCATCGGACTGCCTTGGTAATGTAACTACTACACATAGCCATCTCTTCTTCTTAGCTATCACTTGTTTGTGGCTCTGGCTCTGGCTAACTTATGTTCAGGGATAGACGTGTGAATTTTTATATGTCGCCTAGCTCGAATATAATCGGAGGAGAAGGAGACTATAAGGAACTGCAGACTGAACGGATGCCTTACCCTCCCTACATCAAATTTATACGCTCAAACTCATAAATTTTGCTATGAACTTGACTAATTTGAAATTTGGGTTTCCATTACAGCCTGGCTAAACTCCGATGTATCTTACTTACATTGTTTTACACGGCGGAACGTATGTCGGCTGTGAGAGGAGTGTGCCTGCTCGAACGGAATCAGCTAGCTACTTACTTAACAAACAGAGCTCACGTCACTTCACTTCACCGTCCACTAACTTAGCTTTCCTTTGGCAACGTTTATGCTTAGGATAATTCGAGGGAGCGAGGGCGAGCCTGTCTGTGTCTACTTCGGAGTCCCTACTCCTACTTACCAAATCTACGGCCTATAAATTTGAAAATACTCGCTAATTTACGGGCTTCCGTCTGACTGACATAATTTTTCTATTCCTACGTGCGGTTAGTTGAGTGTGTGGAGAAGGATTATTGAGGTGGGAAGAGGGCTGAGGATGGTTGACGGGAGAGTGAAGACTTACATTATTTTTTCCTTGATGCAAGTGAGCAGGGCACGCTGTGCACACACACAGCTCCAATAAATCACCTGGGAAAAGACTTTCTCCACTTATTTTGTCTTTTAGTTAACCTAATTCCGAGTTATGGGACTGTCTCCCCAGTATTCCTGTCATTATATTATTATTATGTAGCTACCTATTGTATATGTACCTATTGAATAGTCGTTACTCATTAGTGTCATTAGTAAATTTAAATATATCCCTCTTAATTATTCACCTTATTTATTTAATTATACTCACTTGGTAGTTGTGAGTGGTGTGATAGATTTAGAAACTGAGCAATTGTCAATCTTTCTCAGAAATGAAAGACATTTTAGAAAACCTTTGGCTAACGGCTAGTCCTCTCTTTTCTATTCCTAATAGTATTGCTTATACTTATATACACCTATTTGTATATATAATATTATTTATATAGCTAGTGTATTTAGAGTCCTATGTACAAATACTTTTGTTACCTGCCTACAGTGTTCATTAAGCCATACACACACAGAGTGAGCATACACATGCAGTCATTAAAATGTTCCAAATGTGGAAAAGTATGTGACTCTAGTGGGAAAATTCGTGGAAACAAAGACTTTCACCTCCCGCCTCTACAGATCCGTTAATAAAATATATGGAATGAAATTGTTGGATATAGCTAAAGTCTTTGTCAGCCGTTTTAGCCGCACAGGCTGGGAAACGATGGGAAAATTACAGAAGGGAACAGAAGATTTCAGCAGGAGTTCTAATGTAATTGCTAATTCTGACTATTATTTGAATTTGGGGGACGAGGACAGGGATAGTGGCAGGGAAAGTAATTAGTGCTTTCACTAGGGGCACACACACAGAGAATTGTTTGTTCTGTGCTCGCTCTCTCGCTAAGTACACTTTGAAGGAATGAGGCGGGCAAGGAAGCTAGAGATTCCCGCAGACGTGGCACGGCACTCTTATGCCCCATGGTCAATAGGATTGTTTGCTCTGCACCTTTGCCCTAATCCTCCTCGCTGTGTATGTGTGTGTACGTGAGAGAGGAGTAAGGGGCGGGGGAGGTGAAAGCAGGGAAAGGGCACTATTGCTGCAGACACCGTTGGATTTCAAACCTTGAACAATAGAAATATAAAACCTATAAAAATGACGTCTTATTGTAGTCTGTCGAGTGAGAGAGAGAGAGAGAGAGAGTTAAAAAAGGTTTGTTTTGGCAGGTGAGGTCAGGTCAAGTTAGGGCAGGGCAGGGCGGGGCAGTTCTACGCACTCTGTGTATTAAATGTAGTTTAGTAGTTTAGAAAAAGGAGACCCTTCCGCATCCAGAGCGTCTCGTTCATTGTATTTTAGTACAAAAATATGCTACTGTAAATATTTGAGCAAAATCGTAAAGGTGTGTTTATTTCCAGCACCTACAGGACAAATCAAAAGCCAAATACAAAAAGATGGGCGGGCAGGGCGGCTGGGCGAGACCTGATCGGGTGTTCGCCGGGCGGTAGCCAAAATCTGCCCTACTCGACTCTGTCTCTGTACATATGTATGTTTTTTTTTGACGTTGCGTCTGTGTCCTGTGTCTGTCTTCCTCCTCCTTTACCTATGACTCTGTGTTCGTTTGTTAGTATTGGGAAAATATCACAAATTTGGAACACTAGTTGAAAACATGGAGCTGAATTCATAATTGTATTAGTATTGTATTTATATATGTGTATCTTTAGTATGTACATACGGAGAGAGAGAGCTAGCTCACTTTCTTTTCCTCCTCCATCCATCCACATCTCTCTGCCTGTCGGCTGTCTCTCTGTCTTTCCATCAGAATATTCTCTCACTTTAATGCCCTGACCTGGAAATCTCAGCTGGATGGCTGGCAACTCCTCTGCTTTTTTCGTTTCTCTGTCTGTCTGTGGTTGTTTGCGCACCGGTTTGAAATCCAATCATATCTTGGCAATAATTACACACAAGTCGCCACACAGTCGATCACATGCATCTCCGCACGCTAATGAGCGAGCGACATGACATGACCTCTGCACTGGCATCATCAGATTGCCGTTTGGAAATATTGCTCTAACTCTTTCTCCAGAAAAACTAAATTATAATTCAAATGTGTCTTTTTGTCACTTTTTGTTGTGTTGAAGTTAACATATGTACACATCATAAATTCTTTCTTCAGCTACTAGAAGTAGTTAATCATAAACCCTTTTTCCTAGATTACGTTTACCTCACTCATCCAAAAGTCCCTACATTAATACATCCTTAAATTACAACAACAATAGTAATAATATGATCTGTTACTCTTTAATTGCCTAGTGTGTAGGTACCCTTTTAACAATAATTACCGTTACGTTCCCAACTCCAATTATTATTATACTGTTGCCAGCTAATAATAACATTTCCCTCTGGCTTACTCTCCCCCTCATACACCGTCCTCTACTAAATTGCAGAGGATCTGATTTTGTGAAATAGATCTGCTAATTAACGCCGCTAAATATTTAGCGTCACAGTATAAAAATTTCATGGGTTCAAATTAAAATTCCGAAGAAAAGAAGAAAGAATGAATTTTCAGATTAAAATTATTCTTCATACTAAAACTATACAACAACGAAACTTCATTATTATTAATATTGCTTGGTATAGTACGTAGGTATAGGTATAGGTTTAAAATCTTTAATATCCCGGGATCCTCAACCACGCATATATTTGAAAGCAAACATGGTTTTATATTATTTCTGTCACTCAACTTCCGTCGGGGTCGAAATAAATGTCATTTCTCTTTGGATTTCAGATCGATTTTAGGGGAATAAAACAGTCATGAAAGGAATATGTGTTACATCATTGAAATAGTTTTAGGAAGATGCATTAGCAGGTAAGATGAGACGAGTGCTTATTCCATCCAGTACTTAGTTTACTTGTGCTGTGTGTCAAATTTATTTCTCTTTCTCCATTTTCCTGACACGTTCGCTAATTAAAGTGAAATTGCATTTGTCAGTAGCTAGGAGCAAGCAGGTAAATGGATCAGAGGAACAAATGCGAGCCCATTTTCCTTGTCTCGTCTTGTCATATCTATTTCCAGCAGATTTTCCCGGCTTTACAACGTCAGGCTAAGTGAAAGTTTGAGAGGAGAGCCACTATCGACTGAGTCAGCAAGGCGTAATGAATTTATCTGTTTTGCTATCGGATATAAGTGGAGTGAAAGCATGAGGGTAATAATGGCGATCAATTTTGACATCTGGCCCACAGAGATAATAAGCTTGAAGGAAGGAAGGGCTCTTTTCGAGGACCATCACTTCCAGCAATAAGTGCTGAGGATTTCCCCGCATCCCTCACTCGCATTCCCACTCAACTAAGACGACACGACTCACTCTCTCTAAAAGATTAGCTGAGATGCGCACACACATCCTCCACTCTCCTCCTGTCTGTCTACCTGCCCTAGAGATGTACATCCACGACCGTTGTCATTGCCACGACTTATCAGCCACGTCCTCTGACCTCAGGTCAACTACATTTCTCACTGTCGCCCCGCCGTCAACAACTACACACTCCTCCAATAATTCCCATCAACTCAATACAAAATTGGACGAAATATATTCTGTGGCATCTAAATGACCTAATTACTTAGTTTTCATTTTGGGTAGTTTGACTTTATTAGTCTACTGTCCTTACAATCAAGGTTTGGCGAAAATAAATGAATCTTTAAAATAGGGGTGGATGCACGAACCACCGAAATTACGATTTCCTTCATTATAGTTTCATTGATAGGGAAAATTGCCTTTGTGATCTTTCAAAGGACAGAGGAAAGTGTCCAAAAAAACTATCAATGCTCCAATATGGAAATAAATATCCACACTGATGGCTGTTAAACATTAAAACTGCTTTCAAACAGCAGTGTTGGAAAAAGCAATAAATGTAAGAGTGATTTATACATTCTATAATGCTACTATGAAAATATCATTACTACGATAAGTTCCGTAATGCAGGAACAGGAAAGTTCAATCTGTAATTCATAAATCTGTGCATCGTTCACCTACAGGGCTGTCATAAAATCTATGACATTATTAAATGTGATGGTTGTAAGGAGAGGATGACAATGGCACAAGGTTCATTCAGACTATCAACTTCATTCCTACTATCGTCCCATAATACATTTTATCTGTCATCAGAAATATAATAACCTTGCAGAGCACTAATTAAGCAGCATCGCCAACTTAGCAATTGTAATTAAGTTGTAATGAAAATGCCGTGTTGCCCAGAATGGATGTAGTAATAGCCTAGGAAAGTAGAGAGGAAGCTGATATATCCCGTCGTGTATGTATCTATAAATGTGTTTTTGGATGAAGGAAAGAGTTTCCAAATTGGAATTGCAGGGCAGCTACACAGAACAAACACTAAGTGCACTCAGGTGAGCAGGATCAAGTTACATTGCTATAAAGACAGAGACAAAGATGCACACCTCTCCAACTCTACGTGCCGTGTAGGCAGCTACGTGAGTTAGGAGATGTACGTATGCGGAAACAAATGAAAATGAGGACGTAAGTCAACGAAGTGGATGATGTGATACGAATAGGTGAGCTCTGCTCAAAGGGACTAATCATACCGCTACACACGAATCATATGTGACTCACTATTATGTTACCACTCGACTCTCATCCAAGCGGAACACTCTAAAATGAAATGAAACGCCACTACTCCAGTCCAAATCTCTTGTTACTTACATGTGAGGCAAATTCACAGGCATATACTATCAATTTCTATAGGTCATACACCAATTCCAATAGATTCACTTACAATAGGATGATGCTCATTGCCCTATATAATGTAATGTGAATTATTTCAAACAAGTCCTAATAGGAGTAATTGATTGTTATTACTTATGGCAGTTGTATGCATAAGAGTGCAGAGACACAGGGAACAAAAAAGCAATACCTTTTTTAGAAAAGATTAAAATAGCAACCTTTTTCTACCTTTCTTGCTACTTGCTTTTTATCTTCAGGTAAAGTGAAAGGCAAAGGTGAAAGTAACTGATTTGACAACTATATATTACCAGTAAATATTATAAAATTGAAAGCTAATCTCCGAAATACTTAGGAAACTTTAAGATGCCAAGTTTTATTTATTTTACCTTGAATAATGTCATAATGTCCTCTGTTGGAAAACAAAATGACTTGCTCATATTTGATACAGTGTTTGACAATAAAAAAGCTTGATATTATTGCACTGTAAAAAAAACAAAAAAAGGCAAAAAGTAACTTTTTTTGTAAAAAACAGCAAAAAAGGCAAAAGTAAAAAGGTTGCTTTTTAGTTCCCTGGCAGAGAGTGTCTACTGGTATGGCAACTACAGGGAATAAATAATCTAGTAATAATAACGAGTTGAATTCATAATTTGAGTTAATGCTCGGGTAGACTGAATGCACATTGCGTAATTAGCCTCCCTGACTTTCTCTCACACCGCTTCCTCCTCCTCACTAATGAAATGTAGTCAGTTATTATGATTGATTTCACTTTCCCGAGCTCCCGCCACTATATACTCCCCTGCCTCCACCTCACTTAAATGATACACTCTCATTCTGACTGGACTTGTCCGGAGAAAGTATCATAATGTCATAGTGAAAGTATGATAATGGAGTGGAGAAAGGTGCGGCAATGCAATGCTAAGGGCAGGGAGAAGAAGAAATGGGGCCCTTTGCTTCATTTCCCTACATTAACTGATAAATAGTCGTGTGAGCGTGTTCAGAGAGATTCCCTGCCAAACAAATCGCATCAGTCAAAAGAGAGTAAAGGAAAGCACATGACTGCAATGCATCATCAACATCCTCATTAACGGCTACCCTACAGCAGACACTCCACGCTAACAATCTCCCTCATCCTCATATGCATCTACTTACAACTTCATAATAATATACTCACTATATGCACATGCTTAGAGATAATACTCTACAGAGATTCTAAGCATTGCTCCTCCATAGATAGACAATTATTTAATGCTGGGAGATATGCACACTACTCCATCCGTTGCATATTTATTATCCTTGTTAAGGTTCACTGTCGACTAGAGAATATTCCTTTGTGTCAACAACTGAAATGGATTAACTACAACATCACTCAACTTAAACTCCCGTTTTAATTGAACTAAACTCTCTTCTTCTCTTCCTCTCCTTTCAAATATGCACAAAAGGTTGAGCTGAAGCAGCTAGGCATTAGTGTCGATCCTTGTCATTTCATACCTTCTACTACTGACTGTTTCAACCAAGTTCTAATTGCTTTCCTACTTACACACAGCACAAATACAAGTCTAGATAAACACTAGGATTTTTAGATTTACTGAATATTTACAGGACATCGTAATATTTTCATAATAAATGGGATACTTTCTGAAATAATCCTTTTGCCAAAGAGGATATTTTCTGAAATGATGACTTGGACAAAAATTTGAGAAAATCCCATTTTTGGAACTGGACATCCCAAGCACATTCTCATGCTATATACGTTTTTTATACAAAGAATTCTAAAGCCGAATAGGGCTAAAAATAAGTCGAGAAAATAGAAGAGCTTTGATATGATCAAATCAAATCATCAAATCATGGGTGAAAAGTAGAAAGGTAGTATGAATTTTCGTTGCTGAGAAAATGAGATTGGAATTGGTTTGGAGGAGTAGCTATTGCGTTGCACATGTGAACACATTTAATTAGAAGTGTAGCGACTAGCGAGATAGATAATAATATGGAGGTAGAGACGAGAGGAGGATTTGGCAGATGAATCTGTGGGGATGGAAGGAGTGAATTTTATGTGTCCGTAGATGACATGGGAGGGAATAGGAGAAAGTTGATTAGTGAGTTGTTAATATGGAGCAGCTTTGTATATGAGTCAGTTGGGATGGTAGTGAGTGAGTAGGCTTATCGTCCGTGCACACTCTGCTCGTCAACTGGCTCTCACAGACAAATCTCGGCCACATCTACTTAATGGAGTGGAGTGGTGGTGGTGGTCTGGTCTGGTGGTGAGGACAGGGCAGGGGCAGGGAGCGACGCGGCGCGGCGCGGAGGCCGAGAGTAAGCCAGAGGGATGTCGTAGATAGGAGGAAGTGGAGCAGGCAGCGTTCCTTGGGTTCCTTGGAAGCTGTCTGCATCAAGTGAGATTCATCTATCTATCTATCTGGATCCTATCTACTTACACTACATGTATGTGCGGTTGAGTCTGAACAGTGGTTAATGGAAGTCGACATAAGAGCGGCTTCCCTCTAACTGGCTTATGTTTTTTAAAATTCAGTTCTGTTTCCCGACTTTAGCTCTCCCACCAGCTAAGTATTTAGTAGTATCTTGTAGTATTTAATGTATGACGACGAAGGAGTACGAAATAGGAGCTCTTGTCTTATCAGTTACACCGGTGCTTATTATTAGTAGCTTAGCTATTAGTAGATAGATAGTCGTCGACGCGACATAATCCTGTAACTCGAGACGAGCAACTAACAAAACTTAAATTACTCTGTCTCCCTGCAGATGATTAGTGAAGAGGGGTCTGTCTGTCTATTGGACTACTACCCGGGTGAATTATAAGCCTATGTAGCTATTATAATTATACATACTAAGTAAGTCGCTATAGGTATATAGGTGTAGGTAGGTGTGTGTGATGATGATTGTAGCCGACTCTTGCTCCACATTAATATGCAGAGTGCAAGGCATGGCTATAGGTGTGTGTATGGTGAATACTTTGAGTCACTCTACTTGGATTACGTGCATGCAAGAAGACTATCGGATAAATATATTGGATTAGAGTGTATCTGTGTATGTATTTAAGTATACGGGCTCTGCTCCTCCTTTGATTTACCCAAGTCCTCCTTTAAACTTCTATTGGTACGTAGTAATCGTATTCGCTTTTAAGTATACTGGCGGACTTAATGTATAGTTCCCTGGAATTATAAACGCTCTCGGACTCACACTCCCTCTCGCTCCACTACCAACTACTTATAAATCCACTAAGTACCTTCCTTATGATTTCTTAACCTTTAGTCTACACTGTACTTATCTCTCTACGCTTATATAGTTAGATTCTATCTTTATCTGTACGTAGAAACACTAGGAGTCAGCCAGCCACCTTCAAGCCTTGGCCAACTCCACTTGCCTATCCTTATTGCTACACTATTATATAGTCACTATAGCCTTTCTCCCTTATCCACTTCCCATTAATCGATAGCCTCTTTTTCTGATTTCAAACGGAATTCTTATAGCTCCGTGCTTAGAGTGTCAGACGCTAATGGGATTTAAGAAATACTAACAGCTAAGCCATAATAGTAATTATAAATCATCCGATCCTTACAGATAACCTCCTCATCTCTATTTTCTTTTGCATCTTCACTCTTTCGACTTATGGAATCCATTGTGAGAGAGTAGTCGTGTGCATGACCATCTCCTTCTCATTAGATTTCAGTGGATGGCCCTCTCCAACAACATTACAGACTTAACCCTACTACGCTGATCTACTTCACGTCGGAATTCAAGCTATTACATATATAGCTACATATATTGTGTCTTTGTCTATATGTATTTAATACCTGGGAGATGGGATTACTTTTACATTATTGGCTCCAACGTAGACCTCTGCCTGACCCAGCTCGTATAGTCAGACTAGTGACGAATAGGCGACTTTCGTACAGATACATGTCCGATAACACAGACAGTCTAAGATCATAATGAGATGGGATGAGGCGTAGAAAAAACTGAGTTTACATTCGCTCTCTTACTTAGGTAGGTAGTTAATTAGAGTAGGCTAGAGGTAAACACACTAGACATGTATGTACTACGAGTAATAAAGATATAGCACCATACGCTTATCATTGTCTGTTCGAAAGGGCGCCACAGTGAGTTGTTCCAATAACTTTCGACGGGAATCCCAGAGAGTGTTGTCGCTGGAGTCCTTCGTGTCTCCGTCTCCATTTCCATTGGCTGTCACGAAAGCAAAAGAGACGGGCAGGGAAGTGAAGTGACGTGTGTGTGTGTGATGTCACCGCACTCTCCCCGCCACTTGGGCTAGCGTCGTCCGAAGCGGATGTGGCGTAATTTATGTCACCATGCTTGACTATGTAGCTAAGGTCAGTCCGTCAGCAATTGTCCTGCTTTCACGACGACTGCTTACAGCCGCTCTCCTCACTACCTCAAGACTCAAGACACACGTGCAACTTAAGAAGAATTGAGCTTGAGAGGGTTTTCTGGGGCCAAGAGCCCTTTCCGCCACTCCTCGTCTCAGTCCTCTTGTGGTTGCGGCGTCCGTGGTGCAGAGTGAGACTTGTGAGGTGGCGTGATGAGAAGCGGGACGGATTCCTCGGGCCCAAGTAGACCTACCTTTACTTGACAACAGCCCACTGCATTCCATTATCCTACGATACTCCCTCCCTTCCTACTCCACTAAAACATCAATTATTTATTTGTTGCCTGAGGTGAGCCTGGTGAGCCCACTCAGCCTCCTCATCTTCTTCTTTTCCCGCACTCTATCGAAATTAACCAGCCGGAGACTACAGACAATAAACATAAGGCAGAAAAGAGAAAGTTAAGAAACTTAAGGTTTCTCCTGCTCTCGAAAAATAACGAGGAGCTCGTTGTTTCCTTTCATTGCCGAGTAGTTCACGTTTTTCTGTATCGTATGCATGCACTGCGTATGTAGAGAGTCTGTCGACGAACGAATTCCTCTTCATCCCTCACGTTCACGTCTTCTCCTTCCTTCCATATTCATTCCCGATCAGATGAGATGTGTTCAGAGAGCAAAGAGCGGAGAGTCGGCCTCGCCCTAGGCTTCATCACCACCAAACCACAGGCGAACTCGTGAAATTAAAGCAGAGCCTTTATTCCTCCCTCCCAATGACAACTTGACAGCTACTCGGAGTATGTGTCTGTGTGTCTGTACATCCGAGGTCGACACAAATTCACTTCTCTTCAGCAGTAGTAAAATAGAAGAGATCTTTCTTACTTTCACTTAGACTTGACCATTGTCATCTGCTCCACACAAAATTCATTCCCATACCTAACACTGCTAGTCTAACCAAATAACATCAAAGGCGGCCAATTGGCAACAAAGCCAGTCCAATTCCGTACAGTACAGATACTCACATCATTAAATTAGGCACAATGTGCTCAGTGCACTTAATCAACTAAGAACTAACTAAACTCGGGTGGTAGTCTAACTAAAATATTTTTAAACACGGCACTGATTTCTGAATAGAAAATGGGTCGAGTAGATTTACACAGTTCATTCTTAATCAATGTCTAGGTAGTTAAATTGCTAAATAGAAAAAAAAACACTAGAAGATGATCATTAATGGGTTTGAGGCTAATACAAGTTGTAAGAATGGAAGGGATGAGGTTGTTGTAATGTTTATAAATTCAAGTTGGTCGTTGTTTGTAAAGAAGCTCACAGAGTTGAGTGTAGATAGGTCTCTGGTCATTGAGTGCATTGGATTCCATTTTGTGTATAAAATAAGCGGGAGAAAGTGTCTCTGCATCCAATCACTGTCTTTTCTCTTCCATCCCATTTGAGCTGAATTAGAGCAGAGGTGAGGTGGCCGTGGTGGTGGTGATGAGGGTAGAGTCAGTAACTATCCTTTACCTAATCATCCCTACGCTTACTCATTATTGGGAGATGAGCCGGAGCATGTGTTTATATCCTAAGAACGGCTAAGAGGCGCACATGGTCATTCCTGTGAAAGGCTTTCGTATGTGATAGGGTGAAAGTAGAAAGTGGTCGTGTACAGGTCGAGGCTCGGCTTTCTTTGATCTCCTGTTAAAGATGGTCGTGGGTAAAGATAGAGGCTGCTGCTGAGAAGAAGCTGGCTCAGCAATTCAATTAGACATTTCTCCCGCTCGTTGCCAACCCGGTTCCTTCATTTTGTTTGCTGGCTCTTGCTCGGCTACAGTTGCTGTGGAAGAAGAGTGCTGCCTTGGCTTGGCTGCCTCTACGTACAAGTTCATTTCATTCTGTAATCAATTAAGGGACTAAAGTGGCACTTTAATCCTATATGCCGACTTTCTCTTCTGCTTTTCTCCGCTCTGCTCCTTGCGTCGCGTCCTCGTTCGTTCCTACGTCCGCTAGTCTTCTTTGGGATCTCTACGTGGCGTTCCGTCCGCATGACGTCCTGGCCCTGCTCTTCTTCTTCTTCCTCCTCTCGCGTATTCTCTGGCTTTCACTACTCTCACTCTACATACACATACACATGTACATACGATACGATA
>JABASI010000917.1:2323-30390 GCA_019776505.1 Tomocerus nigrus
TATAAGAAAGTTTTATGAGGCTAGAGTAATAAGATAATGTAAGTTAGCTCCAGAGAGTCTAGTGCACTCACCACTCGCACAGGTACGCAATAAGATTGTAATAGTACGTACGTGTACTGGATGTCTAAGAGATATACAACTATTATGATGTCTAGCTATATAATTTGAATTAACATAGAGTACCTCTCTTCTTAACTGCTTGTTAGTTAAAGGAATTCATTTAGGCTCACATTTCCCTCACCATAAACTCTTGGCTTAGATTCCATTAGACTATTACGAGTTTGGATTGAAAGGGAATGGATTGTAAAAGGATCCTGGCTTATATTACACTTAAACAGAGTGAAATAGACAGTAAGCTGTAGAAAAGTAGTTTAAGTTGAAAGGATATAGGATAAGGTGAAGATAGTGATATGGTTGCTTCGTGTAGACAGATGTTTTATAGAGGGTTCTTGCCGTTTAAGCAGGTGCAAAAAATTAGAATTACATAGCAAAGGTAGTCTGATGAAGGCTTCTTGTCGACTGGATAATTTTTATTGCATTTTACCTCACTTCTTCACTCTGGACTCTGTTCATGTAATTCCTAGATACCTTTATCTCACACAAGACACAACAGTAGTTACGTAGTGATACTGCCGACCTTAGTTTTCTACTTATCTCATTTATACATTACAATATTATCTGCCGAGTCTCACAATAACACATTCTGAGGATAAGCTTAACTTTTCTTATTATTCCTAATACACAGTGTAAATAAGCGTAGATATGAACTGTTTTCTGGAGATCTTGCATGTTTCCCTATTAACTTCTTGCTTTTCTTGCTCCTACTTATCAATAAAATGAATCTTTTGAAGGAAACACCACAGCATGAGGTAACATCAACTTAACTCGAGATTAGCAAACACATTATATACATCTACCTAAATAAAATAAACGCTAGACTTAGGTTTTTGAAATATTCGTTTGACTTTTCTAACTGTCTGACCTGTTCTGTTCTGGATGATTGTGATAATATTGTTTTGTAGTTAAGTGTAAAGTTGCAGGTGTAAACTGAGTAGCTATACATAAGTAGAATAGTGGTCAGTGGAATTTTTTTTTACATACGTAGTAACTATAAGAAGTAATAAGTGTGAGAGCTGAGAGGATGAGTCAGGTTAAAACAATTGCTGACGAGATGTTTGTGAAGTTAAGGTTGCATGCATGCATATTATTACTTTGCGAGTTTAGCATGCACTCAACCTTCGAAATTAAGTTGATTCCAAGTTTTAATGAATGTTTGTCCTGGAAAAGCCAGTCCAGTCCAGTTAATTTCAAGAGTGAGCAGCAGAGGATTGCCATTCACTCTCCTATTATAATATTATGATATGGCAATGATGATGATGGTTTGGTCTGGAAAAGTCAGTAGACCAGTTTGTTGAGCAAGACTGCTTGCCGCCATCGCCATCCTCTCTCTCCTAAATTATTATCAAATGAACTAGCATTATTGAAGTTTGAATGGAGAGACTCGCCTTCTTAACTGCATGCTAGATGCTCATCAATGCTCCTGCCTTGATTTATTTACTCCACTATCAAACTATGCACTGCACTCCTACCATGCACTTGCCCGTATCACTTACAATAATAATTTACCTCGAACATACTTACACGTTTATAAGCACAAGGATAAAACTCTGACATTTCTCAGTAAACCAGGTAGGTGCAGGTAGCTATCTGCATTTATGTGCACTTATTATTATATTTAATATTATAGGTACCTACTACGCATAGTTTATTAGAAACTTTTATACAATACTCTACTCTACTTATGTTGAAGAGTACAAGTTTACGGAAAGTCCATTTTACCACAGATGAGTGACTTTGACTTTGTATAAACTATTCTTCCACTTAGTTACCTATCTATGCATAAACATTGGAGAGGTAATAATATTAAATGGCATTCCTTACATAATATGTGCTATCGTACAGATGGGTAGCCAACTCAAGGTATTAATTCAAGAACAGTGTTTTTGCACACCACCTGCCTTCTCTTTTGTATCTCTTATCTACGGTACGGTATATTTGAAACAAGAGGAGTTATTAGTTCTACATAAGTATAAGCTATAGTAGAACATAGTAATTCCATTTAACTACAACTAATAATAAATGTCTGCCAGTTTTGTCTGAGCTAATTGAATTTCTCACAAATAATGCAATGTTAGCTTTAATGAAAGTTTAAGGGAAGATTTAGCCGCTTAATAGTTACTACTCACTCATAATATCTAAAGATAAGCTAAAGTATTCAACCACCTAAGAAACTTTTAACATTTTTCCATTCACTATTAATATCTCCGTGTCAAAATCCCATTTTTTCCTTCCTGTGTTTACTTAGCGTTGAGTAGACTTAATAAACTATGTACTGATATAATTGAGGAGACAGAAAGAATGAAAGTCGAAAAGACAGGAAAATCTTTAAGAAGGGAAGACAGGAGAGTTAAAGGTAAAACAACGAAAACCTAGCCACAAATGCTTACAGGCAAAGAACAAACGTTGTAAAATGAAGGAAAGGAAGGAAGCTGAGAATTTTAGCATGATTGATTCAATTTAGACGGCTCTTTCAGCCAGATCGTACAGAGCAAATCAAATTTTCACACCAACCAAACCAAGTCAACTTACTCAGTCCTTTCTAAGATCTTCTTTAAGCATTATATATCATCTAATTCATAGCTAAGACATGTTATCTATAGTGAATATACTAAAGAAGAGTATATATTGTGTAGTAGTAGTAGTAGTGTCTGCTGAATTGAGTTGCAACACATCGCATTGCATTAGATTGCATTAGCAAAGCGTCAGGGAGTAATGAGTTAATATGAGAAATCTTGCGTGACAAGTGAAGGTGATTTGATTTGCACTTTGCTTTCCGTTTCGTCCGTCCGTTTCCTGGAAATATATCCTAGAGATCCTGTAACTATATCAGGGATGGAATAAACAGTGCTCTTCCAGCATGGAATACATGTTTGCCACACTATTTTGATGAATGGAGGAAGAGGAGTCGGAGCCAGAGGAGGACAAGTGCCATGGACCCACTTAGAACCACTTGGGCTTTTACCCAAAAAGGAATCTTTAGTGCTCTGCCTATATGCACTAAAGAGAAATCGATTGATTGAATTTTCGCAATAGAATGATAGAAACAAATTGGTCGGATGGGATGGTTCCCACTTACCAGCTCCCTTATTTCCTTCTCCTCCTCTCTACATACCACACCGTATTATTCCATTGAATAGACAAGACAGCTTTGGCTTTCACATGGACTAATCCAATCCACTCTATTGTCTGTTACTTTACGTGGACAAGTCGAGCGTCCGTTTTGTTGTCTATCTATTTACTACTATCCCTCTGCTCGCCTTTTCTTTCCGACAAACTTGCACACGTACTTTATTATCTCTCTCTGTCTTTCTGTTTTATTCGAGTAGGATTTATATCTCTCACTGATTTTTCCTCTCTGATCGCATTCTACTCCAAAAGTTTCAAATCATGTGTGCTATATACAGAAAAACGTTTATTTCTTATACTTCTCCACAAAATTATGAAATTAAGGACGTACCCATAGCCAATAATATTTTGTAATAGGCAGGTGATAGGTTTGTAGTAATGTTGGACAGGAAAATTATATTGATACAGTATGGCATAGATTATGGTTTGAGATTTCATTTATTCTGTGATATTTCGGATGATTTTAATTCAGTGCAGATGAGAACAAAGTGGGAGAATGAGGACAGGGAGAAAAGAAGATTTGATCATTATCCATTTTGTTTTGTTGGGAGTAAACTATAGAAGGACAGAGTGTTGGATTACTACATGGAACTATTGAATCTTTCATTGAATTTTCATTGAATCAGCACCATCACTGTATGCTATTTAAAGTTTGGTGGATGACACCCGTACTCATTTAGCAATGCATATATTTTGAGTCCGGTCTGCCGAAAATAAAGTTAGGCTGCAGGATAGGAATAGAAAAAGGAAGGGCAGCCACTGTATAATACGTAATGTAATGAACCCTTCGTCGCTGCATGCATTACTTGCACTAATATATGTATCTTGTATATCTATGTCTACTATTTACATACTATTGCTAATGGATCTGTTATATAAGAACTTATTACGCATCCCAAAAATTTATTCATAGAAAGCAAAAATCGATCCCTTTGTATGAATGCTCTTTTAGTGCCTTGCTCTGCGTATACATACGTCTCGCAGACTTCTGTGTTCATGAATATGGCTGGAAATAATAGGACATAGTATTTGTGTGTGTGTATATAGAAGAATGGAATAAGTTTGAAAAGAATTGTGCCATGCCATGCCACGCGTATACCTACATACAAATACACACATTCAAAGAGGACTAGCTAATTTAATGCTTTGGCTTCTGTTGTTGTGATGTGCTTTTAGTTTTTTGAAATTATATAATAGGAGACGGAAAGAAGAAATGTATTTTCTCATTCAATCTAATATTGAATATTACATCTATGCATAGTAAATTCAAGCATGATACAGCATTATATCCTATCTCTGTTTGGCTCTATTGTATTTTCCTCCCTTTGAGTTATAGAGAGTATTAAAATCTACATTAGAAACTATAAGTTACAGATATAGCAATAATAGGGTAGATAGGAGCGAGTATAAATAAAATATGTATGCGAATCTATTATAGAAGAGTGTAGATTATGTAGGAGGGCGTTTTCAGTTGTATGCCTAATGTATTCGTTGTGTGTATTGCTTCATCGTTATGTGGAATCAATTATGTATCCGTTCCTCTGTACACTTATATTGCTTTGTGAATGAAGATCCGCTATTACACTGTGTCAACGAGTTCCTTTTCCTTTGCAAACTGTATAAAATCACTATACAGGGCATTAGTTTATGTATGAGAAAGAAGTTGCGCATACGTAGGCAAGAGTTACAACACAAACAACGGCCATGCGACGTCTACCTACTTACACTTATTTCTAGTCAAGTTACATTACACTACATCCTCTAAACTGGAAATTCCGGAAGTAAATGCTAATGTATATAAAATTCTGTGCGAGAGCATGTCAATAAGTGTCTTCAGTCTAGTAATCCTCATGTCATGAGATAATCGACAGGTATTTAAGCAATCAAGTTACACTTGCCTTGGCCTGACGCGTTGTTCTAATCTATGCAAAATAATAAGTTCAATGGATGAAGCAACAGTTTAGTAACAGCTATAAATGAATATTTTACTTGTGCAAGTGTATCCTATTATTTAGATCGCTTGCTTTTCAGAAAAAAACTTTGTTGAATCTGAATCTTAATTCAAAATTACCATCAATTTAACTGACAAATATTTCCATTGACGCACTTAAGACGCAATGTCGTACTTCTCAAAGGACAAGGTCTTTTATTAGTTACGTTATCATAATGTGTTGCGTAAAATGTATCTTACTCTGGAAAATAGACTTTTCGTTGTGTTTCCAAGATGAATGACTCCTGAAGAAATGGGGTAAATTGAATGGTGTGAAAGATCTGTCCCTTTCTAATGTTCAACGAGTAAAAACTATAGGAGATAGTTTAAGAAACCAAGCAAATGCTACACGGACCAGAGACGTGAGAGACTAGAGTGCAATTCGATGCGATTCAGTAGCTGATATGCTACGGCTGTTCCTATTTAATATCATAGAAGGCAATATGACACTATATTGTAGTTACTTACATAAGGGGACATTGTGACCATACAGAGCGCTAATGTCCTCTAAGGCTCGAACCAGTATAGATGTTGTTGGTAACTTTAGGAATAAAACTACACGAGTTATAATAAGTATAGAGCCCTACTAATTTCATGTCTACTGGTATTACCCGTTATATGCTATATTAGAAATAACTACCCTGTGTGTACGTAGATATAATATTTTATTAGTATGTAGGTACAGTTGAAACTAAAGTCAGTTAGCGTATAAGCCGGACTGGGAGTGTAAATGGCGTTTTCCAGTAAAAGTTTGGGGATGATGTGCGGAGGGCGCTTTTTATCATTGCCTCGTCTTTAGTAACCGGAAATCCGATGCTTACTGGTCATGGCTAATTTAACTCGAATGTCTGGCTTAAGCTGGGAAGCTAAAGAAACAGAAAATGAGGAAACAAAGGAGGAGAGCTTTTCATTAGAATAGAAAAGCAAAACATACACTAAAGTCAACTCATAATTTCTATAGCTCTCACAATGTACGAAATTCTATAGAATTACATTATAATTTTTCGTTGTTGGAAAGTTGGAATCAACCTAAGTTAAATTTGAGTAATGATATTACTATCATTGTAAAATTAAGTGGGCGCATGTTTAACTTGCTGTGTTATTAAATTCCTTTTAATTGTCGACAAAACTAATTCATTTGATGGAAAATATAAAAATAACCAAATATGTCTTATAAGATAGACGTGAATTTTAAGCCAAACTAAGTCTTTAATATAGTAGTCGACAAAAGTCGGGCTTTTCTTGTGACAGCGTTTAGTTTGTATTCTAAAATGGTTTAAGTATAAGTTAGAATTTGAAGTGACAGTATAGGAATCCTCTTTGTGATTCCCAGTTAAGTTATAGAGGAGGAGATAGACAGATAGATAGAAAAGAGGAGTGAAGTTGAAGTTATGTTGAGTTAATACTGACTCACATCACATCACCGACTAGTATGCAGTATTTTTGTGGAAGAGACATGGTTGTGCTGACTTTGAGTGAGCTTGGATGTAATTTCAGTGGGAAAGGCAAGGGCTCTTCTGGATGTCGTAAAAGTCTTCCTGACTCCTAATAGACGTTTTTCGGGTCATAGGACTGTCGGGGAGGTGCATAAACTTGAAAAACACACGTCAACTCAACTTGAACTGCTTCATGGCCCACATTGTGGGCATCTTGTCTCTCTAGCCAAAAGGTATATACATATACCGAAGATGTAGGAGATAACTTAGCTTTCCCTTCTCAGTTACTCTATTTTGGAAATTCTATGTTATGGGTTGAACTGTCTACTTAAATGTTCATATTATTATTATCTCCGACATTAGTATAAGCACTGCCACACATTGTGGTGCAATTTAAATATTTTAAATTAGGTGCACAACTTCCAGTGAACTTGAGCTGCTTGGAAGTTTCCATGAGGTAGACTGATGTTGTATAAATAAAAATTCTAGAGGATTTTACCGTTTTAAAACTATTTTTACATATGTATGTGACAGACGTAGTTATTTAATTGTAGGTATATGAATTGTATGAATGAATTTAAGGGTTTATTAACCACACGTGTAGAGAATTAATGGGAAGCGGAAAGTCTGAGATGTGCCACACGTCATATCCTTGCTAAAATTATTCAGAAATGGAAAACTGAGAAGGAAGACGTAGAAATATTATGTATTTTTGACTAATTCTCTTGCATTAATTCAAGTTTGGAGAGGTGATTATGTAGATTTGATTTGCAATATGGCGAGTTTCACAATCGAGATTGCTTTGCACTTTGCTAAACACTAATGGTAGCTACAATGTGTGTTCACCTCTGGTGATGGCTCTTTGGTTCGTTTCCTTCTTCAAGTATTCGAGTGATTGGGGTGTGCTAATGAAGTTTGAATCCTTGGACTAATTGCATCACCATCAAAGTGCTTATAGAGAAAGACAGGAGAGATGAGGTGTATGTTGAATGAATGAATATATTAGTGGATAAGAAAAGGTAGCTCAACTAACTATCTGTTCAAGACACTGTTCTAAGAATAGTTAGGTACTTGCTCTAGGTATGATATTCAAATCGCATCTTGTCTCTCTCTAGAATGCATAGCAGCATTATACTTATTATGCTATAGAGAGAAAAGTATAGAAATAGGGACATTTATTTGGGTAATATAAAAGCCCCCTGTGTTCATGTTGGTTGCTGCTGGTGAGCGTGACCAGGCTGTAAGATCGCCCCCTACCTATTAGCATTTTATCCATCTTTTCGTCTGAATTTTACATGGCTCAGACTATTTTGAGTAGAGTAATGAGATCATGGCGTAATTAAATGTGATTTGCTCTTGATGACTTTAATCCTTTCCACTCACTCAAGCCCAGGGCAAGGGAGACTCATCTGCATTTTATTACTGTGCAAGTTGTGTTCACTATAATAAGTGAAGTCGACATGCAGGTAGGTAGGTAGGAGTGAGGCATCTATTAAATTCCTTTATATACCTTCCTGCAATAATCAAGAAATTATACTACACTTACACAGACTTTAAATATCTTAATAACTATTGCAATGTAAATTGTATCTATATACCTATACAGTGTTCTATTATAGATGTAATAAAAAGGGAATAATAGTGGAGGAAGGCTGCTATGCATAATCAACCACTTAGTTTAAGCCAAAGTCACATTAGCTCGCTAAAATGCTATAATTGACTAAAATTTAAAGGAAAGGAAAAATAAAGGGTAGTTTAGCGAAGAAGCGTCTTGTGTAAATTGCAAACGGGCTGTCACCTCATCCTGCTGCGGTAAAACTCGCGTCACTCACGTCTCTGCCTAAATTGATATCTAAATCTAGAGCGTAAGTAATGTTAAGTAGAGGCCCAGGGGAAAATCATTTGCGAAAGTGCTGTGAATTTTGTTGAAAGGGAGGAAGGGCCGACAGGACAGATAGAATTACCGGCATAAATAGAACTTTTCCTTCACCTGACATCTGCACTTATCTTCCCTTAGTTTGCGTTCTCGAATTTTGTGTACTGTAGCTACATTTGTGCTACTGCAGACAAGTAAATAATATTCGAGAGAATGCTACTTATTTACTACTAGCTACTGTGCTTTTCCTAGGCTAAAACTCTTGTCAACGTCATTTAATATGATACTTACTTAGCGTATGAAGATAGACATCAACTCCTTCAGTTGTCAACTAGGCAATCAAATGTGTCATTGAATAGGAATCAATCTATCAAATCCACTAAATTGTTGTAGACTAGAATTCATTTTGATATTTTCCTCTATTTATATTCATAGGAAGATTGGGGAATTGGATTGAAAATGTTATGCATCATGCATCAGAATCGTCTGTCTCTGTAATAGAGTTATCTTATGTATGCATAAGTAAAGAGACTCTAAAGACATATACTTATCTATGGCTAATGCATTATTATACGCTACTTGTACTTGGTTTTGTTCCTATCCTTGTAACTATCTATTTATTTATGTGTCTCTCCTGTAGGTAGTTGATTTAAGTCCCTAGCCACATAAATACATACACAGCATTACATATGGCACGTACTCATAAATGACTAAACTAACAACGTGTCAATTGGAAATGGAAGAAAACATGGTTAGATGGGAATCTAAATTGTAAGAAACGGGTCTGCACAAATGTGCGTAAGCCGATTTAATACCTTTTTGACTTAAGTACCTATAAATAGATAAAATCCCACCTTAGTGTCGAGAGTCGAAGAACGGATAGAGGAAAGATAATTTAGTACCTAAGTAGCAGGTAGCTTAAGGTCTAAGTGTAGTGTGTGTACCCTAGGCCAACATAAATACATACACAGCATTACATATGGCACGTACTCATAAATGACTAAACTAACAACGTGTCAATTGGAAATGGAAGAAAACATGGTTAGATGGGAATCTAAATTGTAAGAAACAGTTTAAATAAGTAATAATACTGTGTGTGACGGTGGGAGGTTTGCAGATTGAGTCCAAGTACGTCTACACCTCTTTTCCTTCATATTTATTAGATCTATACATACACAGCTCTTTCAGAATACTAAATATATAAGCATTGATTATATAATATACATAGAACAGCACAAAACATACATAAGTGGCTTGCATTAGTACTAATGTTTTCTATTGAAGTATATGGGAAAACAAAACCAGCAAACAATAGGGTTTACGATTCAGATAATTCCTGTGATGAGTCAGTTAATGTTGCATGAGTGGAACTGTGGGATGGAATCCTTTTCCTGCTCTTTTGTTAACGTCTTTGACTAGGAAATTAGATGGTGTCGAAAAAGGGTTATCGTTATCATTCCTAGAACTGAATTAAACCCAATCGTGGAGTATGAACCAAAAGGGTGAGTTTCATTCTCTATACAATGTTGCTATAGCCTACTTTTGTTATAGTACTCATACCACACCTACTTAAATACATTACCTATCTAATCAAATATTTTTGATTCGTAGTGTGTGGTACCACCAAACGCTGCTATTGTTTGGGCGAAATTAATTATTAATTTCGAATAAATACCTTACTCCAATCTGAGGTACTGTTGCAATAATAAAATTTAATTATATTACAAAATGTGTTAGAAGTCACAGTAGCACATTAAATCAGGTTTATAATTTTTATACGGTATTATGTATTTGTTTTTTAAAATGACAGAGGTAACAATCCAGAATGAGATGGAAGTAGTAAATCTGTAATGATAGAGCAATGGAAAGGGAAGATATGAAATAAAGTATAAAAAAGAGAGGCAGTTGAGTTAAGTTGAAAGTGAAGCTACTAAAGGAAAGGAAAGGATGATTTACAACTCATCTGAACTTGGCATCGCTTCCCTTTTCCATTTCAAATGAATTCGGGACTTCTTTTGCTTTGCCTTTTTGAGATTCAAGAACTGCTATCTGGTTGCATAACATACATTAGATTATATGTATTACATTACATTAGAAATCCAGTTCACTCAGATTTTCTTCTCGTAACTGAGTATTGCATGGATGTTTTTCTGATGTGCTATCATTTCGCGGGATATGATACGTTTTCCTTGTTCTTTTAGCCTCTTTTGCTTAGCATAAGTTAAAAGGAGTGGGCTCAAAGCTCAAGTACTAACAGAGTCATAGCAGGAGCAGTCAGAGTCGTTTTCATTTTCTGTTTTGTAGATCTGTATGAATTCCCTCCCTATATTCCTACGGAAAAGATGGAAGGGAAACGGAGGAAAGGGAGCTCATCTGGATTCCGGTGTATAAATGGCAATTTCTATGAAATCGTAGCAACTCAAATGCTCAAACTTTGCAAAAGCACAAAGTTTTTCTTTTCGCTTTCCCCCGTCTATCTCGACTAGTGCACTAGTAATGATTACGAGCTTTGATAGCCTTTTCTTTTCCTCTTTGCCTTCGTAGTCAAATTCGATGTCTCTTCGTCCCGGCTGCCTGGCTAAAGTATATTTCCTCTTGCCTTGCTTTTGGCCAGGTTTGCTTCGCCTTGGATTGTCTTTGTGTCCATTCGTCCATTGAAATTTCAATGGCTTTTCATCTTTTCCGCGTTCTCATGTTCTTTGGTTTCCTTGCGTGGTAAAGTCTCCTAGTCTAAAAGGGAGTCTCCACAAAGATTATGCATTTATTCGACTTCTTTCTATAATATTCTCTCTCTCTCTCTCTCTCTGTTACTACTTGACTATCTAATGCGGCTTTAAGAGTCACTCTTTGAAAAGAGTCAAACATCTAGGTATTATGTATGTCTGTACGACTATAGTTTTCTACTTGAGAACTATTTCGTTCGGCTAACTTTGAGAAAGAAAAGGAAAAGTTTGAAACTATGTATTTGTATGTATCTATGCCCTAGCTCCTCCTGCCTAATATAAATCAAATGAAATCGGAACTGTTGTGAATGAAAGGTAGTGGTAGAATTATTCAGCTACTAGTAAATCTGAATCTATAGCCTTTTAGGAATATAGCTAGTAAAAATCTGGTAGGAAAAGTGTGTTTTAGCCACAGAAGTGTAGTATATTGATAAAAGAGGCTATTAAATGTGTATTATTATAGTAGGAGAGTAGTAGGCGTGATATAAGTTCTATTAGTAGGCAATGATATTCACATGAGCAATCATCATAGCAGATTGGGCTTATTAATGCCCAGAGTGCCACAATGAAAAATGGCTTATTGCCTTTCTTTTGAAAGGGAATATTGGCGTATAAAGCACATAACTGTGTAATAGTGGTTCCTTATCTTCGGAAAGTGGAGTTAAGGTAAGTGGCTATTGTAATCCTATGCTATGTACTATGTACACAAGAATGCAGATAAGCGTTGGGAACTTGTAACAATTGCCTATCTTAATGATTTTATTATTAGTCTAATGGTAATTAATGTCTGGGTTTGATTTATTTGATTACAGAGACCCCCCTCTTCCTCATTGTCGTATACTGGTCCTGCAAACGACGATGCAAGATCACCAGGGTCCGGTGGCACACCTGGTCCCCTCAGTCAACCTCCTAACTCTCAACATAGCACTGACAACAACAGTGAAGCAGGTCAGTCACGCTCTTGTCCACCCTTATTTATTGGTTGACTACTTATCTCTAATCTCTTCTTGTCTCTCCACTGTCTACTCGAACTTACTTATTAGCAATAACTCTTTTAACGCTCTAATCAAATATAGATGCACTATATTATATTAGAAGAACTAACTATAACTAACGACCTATCTATCCTTACTTTATTATGTCTGCTCTGTTGTTACAAATTGAGAGTCGTTCCTGTTCCTCTACTTAGATATGTGGAAGTCATACATAAGCTTTGGCGTTCTACGACTTGCTATACGATTTGTTACGCTCTGCCTGATAAACTGTCTGTCTGTACTAGTAATCTGTACGAGGCTGGATTTGATTTACAAGTACAAGTGTCTGTCTGTAGAAAACATTATGCTATAATATAACCTGTCTGGCTGCAAGAAAGAGTCTAACTAAACCTGTAGCCATTAGACTAACCAACAAAAATAATATATATTGAATTTATTCCTATCTCAATGTATATCTCCTAATTTTAAAGCGTAAAAATAAACTGACTATGAATTATATACTTCCGTTTTAATAGACACGGATGTAAGTAAGTAAACATTCGTTGCATAGATCACAATAGTAGCGACACTATATTATACTTACTCTTTGTAACCATTTAATTTTAATGTAGATACAGTTGAGGAAGGAGAGCTTTTAACTTTAATGTGAAAAGAACGTTAAAAATTGAAATAAACTAAAGCACATCTCCGTTTTATTGTTTGAAGAGAAGAGAGAGAGGAAGGATCTGAAAATAGATTCACAATAGATAAATCGAGAATGTAAAGGAAATGTGAGATATAGACAGTTGAAGGAGTTAGGAATCCAGAGATTTTGAGCAAATCTGCTTGATGATTGTCAGAGTGGAATGTTTCTCGGGTTATGGGCAGTTGACAAGTTAGGCAAGGGTTGAAAGGTCATATATGTTCGGAATGGAAGACTGGAAGCCCAGGAATGCTTTCTTACGACATTCTCTTCCATGAGACTGACAATGAGTTGACTTGAAGATTGATTTCTACATGTGAGCTACAGAGACAACAAAAGTCTTTGCCTTAACTCCAGCTTTTCTGTTCAGCATATTATAGAGGGAAGAAATAGAGGAATGAATGAAAGTGCCATTTAAATAACGAAATTTAACTGCAATAGAATACCAAAGATGCATTTCATGTATTTAACTACAGATATAACGACTATTCTTCCACATTATTTTTCACTACAAAACTGTTTTATATGTATAAAGGGAAAATAAGTGAGGATATGTCTGCTTTATAGAGACAGGGAGTAGCGAAATACATGATTTCCATGTCTTTTCGTTGGGGAATGCTGTCTGCTACTCTACAGTACTTAATTTTATCTACAATGTTCTATATGGAATGTGTAAAGTAGAATTTTTCGAGTTGCCCTGCTCTTCTCTTCTCTACTATTTGACAATGAGTCGTAGAGACACACATATGATGCAGTAGTGGCAGTTAGTGTTCTGTTCTAAGTATTGTGAGTTTGTGAGTGAGGAGCTAATCCTAAAAATATTCATTGAACAGAGTTGAGAGTTAGAAGAACGTGATGTGATGTTGTGTGGAGTATTGGATGGCGAGGAGGGATGGAGAAAGACCCTAAAACAAATAGTTTGAGGGTAATGGCAGAGCAATAGGGAAAAGAAAATGTGAAATTTGAGAATCCAGAGAGGATGTACGGAGGAAAGGAAAAACAGTTGGGTTGAAAGTGTGTTCATCTCTGGTTTGGTTTCTTGTATATTTGAATGTGGCGTATCTGTATCGTCTCTTATGTAATCTATGTGTGTATCTCTTATATCTGCTCCTCACTCTCTCTCTCTCTCTCTCTTCGTGTGTTCTATTCAATTCACATTAAGTCACTGTATGAGTGTGTGTTTTGGTACTTGTACACTAATTCCAATAGTCTACTAAATTACAAACACCATAGCACAACACAAAACTAGAGTACACTAGAGAGTACAATGTTAGAGTTACCGTCAGTCAACTCCGTTGACTTCAGTGCAGCTCCAGAGGAAAAAAAACATCATTTCCAAACACACACACACAGACACATACACACTATATATAGAGTCAATAGAGTTATTTTCATTTCCAAGTCTCTCTCTTGCTCTCTCCCTCCTTTTACTGCACACTAATGTAATGCAAAGCCATTTCTCCTACTGTAAACATACTTAGGAAACACACTAAACTCAACTTTTGATGATATAGTGCCAGCATAATGTATAATTGAGGGATAGAAATACTAAGTGTGGCTGAGGATATAGACGATGTGTTATAAATGTCAGATTATAGACAAACTTAACCAACACAATCACAGGTTTTAATTTATATGATTATTCTTTGTGTGTGCAGACTATTTGTAAATTATATGTTTGAATGTAGTTTAAGTGTATTTTTTGACAGGACACGAGAGGTTTTTTATTGGGAACGTTTATTTCTGATATAATGCAATGCCAATTTGGAAGGATGAGTATTTATGTGTAGAGATAGCGGAAAAGTGTGCGACAGGGAGTGTAATCTAAGGTTATGTTGTGTTATTATGTTGTGGATAGAGGGGAATCCGTGTCACAGTCAGCGAATAGACGTCATCGCTATAAGCTTGGGTGCTTATGGCTTTTGCCTGGAGATGAGCTGTCGCAGCCTCATTAATGAGCCTTGGATTTTTGTTTACATTTTTAGTAGCGGAATGTGAAAAAGTTGGCAACTATGAAGTAATGAGTTGGCTAACAATCTTCCTTCTTCATGTTAGTATTTCTGTTATGTTGTATTATCATTTGTGCTTCTCTGTCTCTTTTCTATATTTTATATGTGCGTTGTGCTACGTTGTTATCACGAAGAAGTAATGAAGGAGAGAGAGAGAGAGAGAGAGCCGTGAGGAATGAGTTAAGTTCATTTCAGACTTTAGACTCATCGTCTTTTTCTTCGTTTGTTCGTTTTGGTTGGATTGGATGGCTCTTGCCATAGCATGGCATACGAAACGATAGTATGCCATGCTCTGGCAAGGAAATTAAAATCGCTAGAATGTTTAAGTTGAAATGACGTCTTTTTCTTCGTTTGTTCGTTTTGGTTGGATTGGATGGCTCTTGCCATAGCATGGCATACGAAACGATAGTATGCCATGCTCTGGCAAGGAAATTAAAATCGCTAGAATGTTAAAGTTGAAATGAAAGCACATATTTATGCATATACACAAGTCATAGATAACTAAGTATATAATATAGGAAGTTTTCTTTCACATGCCCAACTGTTGGAGAATGAAGTGTGTAAGTTGTAAGTGTAATGTAAGGATCAAGAAGAAGATGAGATGAGATGGTTTAAGTTTCCTCTCCTATTTAGAATCAGGCAAAAGATAATACATAATCTCTCAGTCAGACTTTTAGACTTCCTTTAGCCGAATCCTATATCATACTTAAGTTTTCTTACAATATTAGCACTAGAAGAAGACAGTTACTTATAAATACACACAACTTTTTCCTCTCAACCTCCAACTCTTCTTCTTCTATTCTGTTTTGTTGTATACATATTGGTAGGAATAGGAAAATAGGAACTAATGTGATGTGTGTGTGTGTATTTTATAGTAAACTCTGTTGTGTGCTCTATTACTCTTACATACAGAGAGATCTGTATGTACTTTACGTATACACAGAGCAAGGAATGAGCTTTTCTTCGCCATGTTTATTTGTCTTGTGGTTTTTTGGTGGTAGGGAACTGCAACATCACTTGTGGTATATTTTTGACATCTTGGAAAACTTTTTTTTACCAACTAAAGCTTTCGAGGCGTATCGAACTATCGTATCGTGTCTTCCACATATATGCGCTCTACAAAGATGTATGCCTAGTAGAGTTATTTGGTATATAGGAGGAAGAAACTCAATTTAGAAATAGTGAGTGGAGAGCTTCTGCTCTTCTCATGGCTCATCGCTTCGCACGCATCATATTCTGTGTGCAGATAGAAAGACAGACAGACAGAAGGAAGACTGGCAGATTTTCAAGGGCTGGGCTTCGGCTCACTCACAAACTCCGTCCACTTGTGTAGGAATTGCATTGGCGTGACTAGCTTTGCATCGTACACTAGAATATTCTTCTAACTTTGTTACAAGAAACTACACCACGACACAATTTTATTTAGGCAATATGTTTTTGCTACCTTTCTGGTGTACAGGATCCAGTCACACACGTATGTACTCAAGAATTATTAATTGTTTTACTTATGCAAATGAAGTCGGTTTCTTTAGCCACCGCTGTGTGAGGGAGTTTGCTCTGCGTTTAGCATATGCTCTTAGAATAGCTTAATGTAAAACCAGGTATGTTCAGCTTAATGAGAAACTACAATAAAGGGCTGGGCTCACTTTTCTTCCTCTATGTAAACAGAAGAGAAAGAGGGACCCTCCGCTAAGTACCGTCATCATCATGTAAATCTAACTCGTGTTCCTCACTCTCATGACCAGCAACATACATAACTATAGCAAATTCATTTAAAAGTCAACTGTTCAACCTTTCTATACATATAATCCCTGTATTATTATTAGTATTCCCTGCTACTAATGCATTAAAGCATTTATATTGACTCTAAATTAATGCATGAGGTTAGAAATAAAGAGCTGAGCAGTTCGTTCTTGTAGGAGTAGGTAGAACATTTGGAGTTTTGGGTGTGGAACACCAAAGACCACGCTAATGCTATTCTAAAGAAAAGTCAGACAGACACACATATACATTTTTGAGATATTTGTTGAATCCCATCCATCGTCAGAACCCTCCTGTCTAATTTGAGCTAAACATTGGACTGTGAGCATTCAATTGACTTCAACGAAACGGGTTTCTTTACATTTACATCCACTTTACTCACACATGTCAACTCACCTTGCTTCACTTGTGACAAAGCAGTTTATCTTCTATTTAAGAAGTCCGAAAATGGAATTGGCAGTAATTTCATTCTTGACTTTTTACAGATAGATGGGCTAGGCATGCATGATGAAAATTCTTTTATGTTCCTAATTAGTTGTTAACGATAATACTCTTATGGTAGTTAAAATTGTATTAATAATATGAGAAAATAAAAAGGTAGTTTGACGTTTATGAGATTGGTGTATGATAAGAAGTAAATAAGAAGGAAAAATGTTGTAATCAGAGAATAATGGCCATTGGATTTTTATCCAACTTGTAGTATAAAAAGTAGTTGGAGGAGAGATAAAGAGGGCATTAGTTAAGCTATGTAAAGAGATGATGAATTTGTATAAATAATCAGTAAGATAAGTTTTATATACGATGATGATGTGATATGAAAAATGAATAGTTAGTTAGTTGGAGAGAGATAATAGATTTTATTGCATAGGTTCTGTGTATATACTATGTATAAGTGTAGGAGAAGAAGGAGTCTCATGTGTATACGTTGTAATAGTAAATGTGTCTATGTGTAATACAGAAAATATGTAGAAAGTATAATAATGTAAAGAGTAGGCAGAGAGATGAATGTATGTGAGAGAAACGCTTTGTTTGTGTGAAGAGTGCACGCAAAGGGGTTGAATGTTTGTGGCTTTTCTACACATGCGATGATTTCCATTTCTCAACCCCTAATTATGACAAATACTCCGGCTACGGCATTAATTAGACAGACACTGAGCAACACATGTCGTTTGTCAGGTCTCTCTCTCTCTCTCTTTCCATGCCATGCAGTGCGAACAATTTCTTTTATTTCTACTGAGACTGCAGTTGTATAATTTGTGGAAAGGAGGAAATAGTTAGTTACTTACAGACAGAATGACAGAATAGAGCAGATATCTGTATCTGCGGGAGTTTGACTGTAAAAATTCTGTTTCTGGCACAAGAGAATTAAAATGTAGAGAGAGGGTAAGGAAAGGTAGTCAGAAGTCGATTAGATATAGCATTATGCCAAATTGAGACGTTTGTTTCCTTCTCTTGCGTTTGCATGGAGGAGAGATAAATACATGTCGGTGCATAGTTAACTATAGGTATATATTCTGTTTCCGTAAAAATGGACATGGCAAGAGTCAACTGCTGACAGTAGTTTGTCGAGCCAAAGTGATAAACAGAACAGAAGCCTGAAATTATTATTTTTGAAATTGCACAGAGTGAGTTCAGTCATCTCCTTTTGCTCCACTTCGTTTCCCAATGTTTTTCCTCGCACTTTCGGCCTTCTTTTCCTTAATCTTTATGTTAGAGTTATGAGTGAGTACCTATATACAAGAAGAACATATCTAATATACAGACACACACTGACTCTCTCTCTCTCTACTAAAATAAATAGTAGTAAGCATGTCGTGTCGTGTAGGAAATGTGAAGGAGTGGAGTTTGGCTAAGTACTGCTACAGACTATAATAATAATAAGGAATAAGGAGTGAGTATCTGTGAAGAAAAAGAGAACCTGTGGTGTGCCGGGTAATTTTTCTTTTGGAAACAGTATCTTGTCGAATCTATAGAGAAAAAGTGAGAAATGATAGCTAATGCAATTCCGAGGAATGTCATATTCATCGCTTGTTGCGCGTTTAACATATGGCAGATCATTCTTTATTTCATTACACGCTCTTCTCCTTTGTGTCCATAAATTAGGTGGTTGTAAAACGCCAGTTTTTTTGCAATCTATTACCACGGCTGTCGTCGCTTTCTATAACTTATAAAGTTAACTCACCAAAGACGCCTAGCTCACTTCTTACACTCACTCGCACTCTGCACTGCACAACTCAAACGCATTACTTACTACTACAAAAACTAATATATGACTAGCTAGCACACTACTACACTAATAGAGAGCAATTGTGCAATCTTGATCTTTTGTGCCTTACAGGACTATGACACTTGCATTTCGACTATCATCTTATTTTGCTATAATCTGTATTGCACCTTTGCTGGGACATTGAATCTGTATGATTTAAATGTAATAAATAAATCATTTTGGTAAATGATTAAATCATGGGGTTTAATTAAACGATTTTCTTATGGATTTGTGTAATAAAGAAAGGATTAAAATGATGAATATATTGAGAATAAATTGTTACCGATGTTCTTTGGAAATTTTGAGTAATGCAAGTCGACAACGAGATAAAAGAAGGGAAATGCCCGTGTGTTTAGCGGGCAATAGGAGTAAAATTGTGGAGAATTTAGTGAATAGGAGAAAAAGTGTATTTCATTTTGACTTTTGACTAGAATAGTGTAGTTACTTTAGGGAAGGAGTTTTGGCTAGGTTAACGTAATCGTTAAAGAGACAGATAGACTCTTCTTACCCCATACAAATATTTCCTTTCCTTCCTACTGCTTTAACGAGGAAATATATCACATCATTTATTATATCATTGAGCCAGAGACGCTAGAAGTCGGTAGTTGAGCAGAGTTGGTCATGACCTGGCCCAATGAGAATAGAATAGAGCAGAATAATATAGGTAGACTACTACTAGGCAAAGGATGTAAGAGATGAGAGCATAGGCCATACTAGATATTGTACTCTCGGTTATGTATTTAGCTATGAGAGTCAGTGTGGAGCTATAGAAAAGGAACTCTCCATTTCTCTCTAGTGTCTTTCTCTCTTGCTGCGAGAAATAAATGGGCACTGACAGATACATATGTCAGGGTTTATATGGATGCAATGCACCTAGGGTTTGATGTGACACCTCTGTGTCACACTGAATAATGGCAAGGAAGGGCGCTCTGTCATCTCCACTAAACAAAGTACTTACATTGTATTTGTATGCCAGCATTGTATTATCTATGAATGTACAATAAGGATCTGCACCTACCTTCCTATTTACTTCCTTCGCCCGGCCAATAACACAAACATGGCTAATACAACGCTGAGCCTTTTCTTATATTATCTTCTTCTGAGTGTGACGAGCTTATCTTTTTCCTTTCAATGTGTGTAGGCATTTTCGACATTTATTTACAAGAAAGCTCATGTCATGTCATGAGAGCATCAGTGTGACTCTCTCTCTCTCTTTTAGCCATGTTCTACATCCGTACCTATTTACTACGCAAAGAATATTAAAATAACGAATGAGCCTTGTGTGGGTGCAGACGGCCATGTACATCCAAAGATACCATAATTGTGGCTAAGAAATACACGTAAAATCCTAACCAGACACTAAATGCTATAAGTAACAGAGTATCTGTACACTATATTCACTTAAATATAATAATAATGTAGATAGAGTATTGTGTAATGTAAATAGGGAATATATATTTAGTGAATGTTATATTTAAGCTGTAAGCTTTGAGTTAACAGAGTTTTGCGATTGGATGTTGGAGACGTCAAGAGTGTTAGCACTTCATTAATCTTTGACATGTCTGCCTTTTCTCATTATGACATTGAACATTTCATTGTGGATCTGCTCCAGTCAGTCAATCCCAACTAAGAAGAAGAAGGCGAAGAAGCAACAGTAGTCGTAAGTTGTAGAGCTAGAAAACTGCCAGTGAGTGAACTACATACATACATGTAGTAAGTAGTGCGATGTAGCAAAGCTGACATGACATAAGTCTAGCTCAATTTCGACTACAGTTTTTATCTTGGCTTGTTGACCCTTTCCTGCTGAGAAGTGTCTAGATGTAAACATCCAGATGCATTACAAATACAGATATCCCATCAGTCTTGATTTCAGTTTACCAATCCATTGGAGTCTGAAAAGCTTTTGTATAGGACCGCTCTATACTCCAACTCTCTTTTTCTGATTTTTCTATTACATAGCGCAATAGCTCATTCGTCATATATCTGTAGAGAATATGACGGAAAATCTTTATTTTTGATATTTTGAAGAGTTGTAGGTTTTTAATGGAAATTTCGTAAGTAGACAAATAGAGAGATGCTGTGTGTGAGAGTTGTTAATGTATTTGATAGGGAAAATGTAAGGGATTTGTGTTGACCTGCTCTTTGCCGACTTCTGTCTTGTCTCTCTACTCTTTATCCTTATAATCCAGATACATTGTATCTCTTTTTGGATATGGAAAATTGGATTGAGACTCTTTCATCTTGAGACATCTCTGTTTATCTTCTTATGCAGAGACTGGTGAAGTGAGTTGAATTCCTATCGACATGCTAAGTAACTATATGTATGAGTGTGAGTTGTATAATGGAAGAGTGTGCTGGTTTTCGGGCAGATTCTGAACCAGGTCATGTCACTCATCTCTAGGGAATCTACTAGGAACGAGTATAAAGTAAGAGCTGTGAGCGTTGAGTTGAGTGGTTGCTTTCAGCCTTCCATTCTCTTCGTTGCATACTGCATGCTAATCGCTACATGAAAGTTCTTTATGAGATTTGACTATATGTCTAATTTGCATTATAGGATTTTGAGTATATGCTCATTTAGTAGCTTCTATGGCCTTATAAATTGAAAGGGCTCTGACAGAATTTGTAAACTATTGTAAATTGAAGATGGGGAATGTGTTTATGTATTTTACGTCAGCATTAAATATCAATTTGAAGGGGAAATAAATGTTAGGGATTTGCCTACAGGTGAACTTAGATGAGAGTTGACTAGAAAGAACTACTATTATAATCTCTACTACATGTGTATGAATTTTTATTAGGAAAGTTATGGACGATTTAATTTGGTGAAGAACAATGGAGGAATGAAAGATAAAAGGAAACCACAAGAATGAATGGTTTGTGATGTGACTTAGACTATTCCTCCTCCGTACAACAGTTTGAGAAGAACAAATGATTTTTTCCTTAGTCAGGGAATAGGGTAAGAAAGTAGGAAGAGAGAGAGAGAAAGAGGAGGGAAGATAGAAGAGTCTCACAGAAAATAAAAGTTATATTTAACAGAGTGAAAATGTTTACGAGCATTCTAATGAGAATGAGAGACAGAAATGAAAAGAAGAGAGAATAGCCAAAAGGAGTGGTTGCGTTTTCCCTTTCCTCTTATCATCATACTATTTTCCCTTTCTCTATGTATAAAAGGGGTAATGGAGGTGGCTATCTGGGAAATAGTATGTAATGTAGGTAATAGTACAAGTGTTCTATCTGTACTACATAAATAGTGTCTATCAGGAGAAAGGCTAAAAACTAGGAAACTAAATAGAAAGGTCTAAGTGTAATATGTGTAATGATGATAGAGAAAGAGAGAGGAGAGGATTTCATTACATTACACTCCACTCATTCATTGCATTGCATTGAATGGGATGCTTTGCTTTACTTTGCTTTGCACACAAAACTCACATCCCCGACAAAATAAAGGAAAAGAAAAGCTGAAGTGAGCTAAACTGAAGTGAACTGAACTCACTCAACTCAACTGACAATGAGAAAAGAAACAAAACGATAAAAACTTTTTCTCATTAACGATAAAAGTTTGAGCTGGAATGAATGAATTCAAGGCGCCTGATATCATTATGGCAGAGTTCCTTTTGTCTTCACTTCTCTTATGGAGTCCCTAAAAGAAGCTAACTCTACGTTCTCTCTTCCAAATAAGTAACTACTAGTAGAAAGAAGAGAAAGAGAGAGTCCTCTTCTCATCTCCAACTCTCTTTTCCTATTTATTTTGCACAAAACATCGTCTCCAATGAAGGAGAGAAAGTTCTTTTAGCCGAACAAATACTCATGACTCACAATCGCTATCTAGACAAGTCGACTGACTTGACTCTCTCACTCACACAATCAGCTATCTCTCTACTACATACTACTCCCAACGAGAAAATACATCCAGTCAAACCAGCAACCGATGAAATGTATTACATTAACTATATGAATAAATGTACCTATCCCTTGAACCATTGTTTTCTTTTCCAGCAAGAAATGTGACTATCGCAATTCCCAATTATTTCCACGAGATGCACAATTTTTTTTCTATTTACTACTTTTCTTATAGTTCTCCTAATGCTAATGGATGACTAAACTATATTAATACATCTTATATATTACTATGCCCGTTTTCTTGCTGAGTTTTACAGAGAAACTCAGGTTACACTTTTCTCCACTTCTCTATTTATTTTTCTTTCCTTGAGTGACAGAGTTCGTCTTCGGTTCAGTGACGACGACGACGACCGTCGTTGTCTATAGCTGTTATTTATAACTGTATTAATTTTCCTCTCTCTGGTATTACTGAGGAATTGTTAATATATTTACGGGAAATTCAGATGATACTTAGTTAGCATTGATTCTCTTATTCAGTTGTAATATTCTAGCTAACAATGAAGATTCAAATGCAAAGGGCTCTTAAAAAGTGGTTTCAAGCTAACTTAATTTTCCTGTAGTTATTCAAGTGTAAAAGGTAAGAGTGCTATGCGTATATATATTTTAGTAGTTTGAAGAAGTAACGTTCCGAGCTAGGTACTAATAAGGATTGCGTCGATAGCACAGTAGTAGGCCACAAAATGTCGTTAGAATACTGTTAAAGTACTTTTTCAACTTTTCCAAGCAACTACTCTTCGAGTGCATTAAATTAACACCGTGAAGAGCTCCTGAAATGGATGGATAGCTACGACGGGCTTAGATTAGCTTACAATTAGTTTAGCTATAATAGGAGCTCTCTCTCGCTACTCTTCTCTATCTATACACTAACGACATAAGTATCTATCTATCTGGGAAAAGTAACAGTAATACACTAGAACAGCTATGACAATCAGCTCGCTGAAATTCATTTAAAGGGAATTGCTTAGCAAATGAGTGGGATAATGAGATTTGAGCGAATTTTAATCAATTTAACTGGAATCTGCTTTGTTTCCTTTTGTATCTGTATACAATGTAAGTATTTGGAGTTTGGAGGAAGGGTATCATCGCTTTCTTTGTCTACTTCTCTTCTCTTACATAATAGTAGCATCATGGATAGAACCATTTGATTGTATTGATGATCCTCTGACTGAAGGAAAGAAGGAAACATTAGAATAGGGTTACGTTCTATATCTCCATACAATAATACCACAGAAGAATAGCCATAATATATACAGGGAGAGAAATGAAACTGTAATAATGGTAATAATGGGGGATAATGGTAATAGTTGGTTGGATGAAATGAGACACTGCATTGCTTTTCCCTTTATGCAGCTGAGGAAATGCTCAGGCATTTCTATTAGTGTGTACTTCGTCTTTTCCCATGCAATCTTACATGTTTGCGGAATTTTCTCTGCATAATTTTCTAAAGTAAAGATTACGAGTAAGAAAATAAAACAATTCTGCAATGTCAGCACATTAATTCCATTCTTGATTATTAAATTGATAAAAACAATTTTGTAGCTGTAGTAAGTATTAGATAGATCGTTGCCAGTGGTCTCATAAATGTAAGCGTTAACACTCTACAGCGCGTTTATGGGTTTGCAATAGTACAAATTGAAATGTGATGAGTGAAATTTTATTTAAAAAATAGTAATGTGAACTAAATGGAGCAAAATAAATGTCGGAATGCCTTTCTCGTAAATTCCGCTAACAAGTTTCACAGATACGGATGAAATAGTGTAGATAGATAATAGATATAAGGATGCTATAATTTTGGTGTAGACGTGTGTGTATAAAAGTAATGCCCGTTGTACATGGAGACAGGGCCGGTGACAGAGACGCATGCATAGAGTCGGATAAAAGTGCCACGGTATAATTCTATCGTGTAGATAAATAGACGAATGCATTGTGGATTGAAGTAATGTAATGTAATACAATAGCTAACTGCATTGTATGCAGATTGGAGGGAATGGTGGTGTAAGTGTAAGTGTAAGTAGTGGAGGAGAAATAAGATTTCCCTAATGGTAGATTACCGAGTTGCTAACCTCGTTATGCAAATGTGGCATTGAAGTGACTCGCTTTTGTCACTTTATGACCAACTCCTCTCTTTTAATACGATAAAATGACTACTAACACTGTGAAACATAGTGAGATAGTGCAAGGCACCTTTTACGTATATACATATAGGGACAGACTATAGAGAGAGAGAGGGAAATCAGCGTATCGTCGTATGATATGAGAGCTACAACATTGGCCTCTATGCTCTTCTCTGACTTGGCTCAATGGGAAAAGTGGAGTAAGTGGAGTAGGGATGGGAAGAGAGTTTAGGTAATGTTACGTAATACGTCCGTCCGTTCCTACGTTACGTAACATTCAGTCAGTTGAGTTGAGTATTGGTGTTCTGTGGTTGTGGGTACTCCACCCGTTGCCGCCGGTTCTTTCCCACTCAAGTGACAGTTTGGCTCACCATAAAATTTTTTATTTCACTCAATCCCACTTAAGTTGCAGTGAAAAAAGAATAAAATCTCCATGATGATGTTCGTTGATGGGGAATCTGGGTGGTAGTTATATTCCGCTTTGTCGTGGGGCAACAAGAGGATTAAAACTAGTTGAACAAAAGCAACACACACTTTACATTACACGCACACCAAGCGAACCAAACCGAACCAGGCAAAATCCCGATCTAAGTTAAGTAAAAGAGGAAAAGGGCCGCGCAAAGACAAAAGATACATAATATAAAACACTTTCCTTGCTGTTGCTAATGCACTTGAGTGCATTGTAAAATTGTAATACATTACATTTACCATTTCCCTTTTTTCCTTCCTGCAAGTGAAACTATTTGCGTCACTACTTATCATATTCCTACATCCTCTCTACTTTTAATTTGCTCATTTACCAATTATTATCTCAGAAATCTACACTCTAAAAGAAGAATTTCACTTTTTTGCTATATCACAATTAATGACGGGGAAGCTCACAACACACCTGTAACTACGTTATTAATGGATAATTGGCAAATGTGATTATTTTGTAAAAGACGCTTAGAAATTCGCATTTCAAAGTATTAGCTGAAAATATTTGTTCAAGTAAATAATTAGATATTTTTATTGTGAAGTTTTTTAGTTTTCAGACAAAATACGGAAACATTTTAGGAAAAAATGTATTAATGGATGAGAGCGTGTGCATGTAATTGGCGAAAGGTACAGGATGATTTTGGTAGGATAATCACATATGAGGTAGTGGAAGTAGAGGGAAGATAGATGGATGATAGTGTTTGGTAAGTCAAGGAAAATGGAGAAATGCGATTTAGAGCTTCGATCGAGAAGATGAAAAACAGTCGTGTCTTAGGACGGAGGAACAAAAGTGTAAGACGCAGAGCTAGGTAGCTAAAGTCTGGTAATAATAGAAGCACTAAAATAGATTGTCGTGGATTGACGACGATACGATGTGTATGCAGTTGGTTGTGTGAGCCTCTGCTTTAGATACATATCTGTGCGGGTCGTATTTTATATGAAAATGCATTATGTAGTGCAGCGTGTATGTAGTATAGAGCATTTAGTAGGGTTTGCAACTTGGTTGATTGGATGGAAGAAAGGGAGAGAAAGAAGAGAAAAAAGGCGATTTTCTTATAATTGGATTCGTTCGGCTTGAATTCGAACGGAGAGAAATTTTGCGACGGTACTTAAAGTTAAGTTTCGCTGGCTTTGCCTTATTCTCTGTATGTTCGGGTGGAAGAGAAGAGGTTTCTGTTGTGTATATGCATTTACTCCTAAATTGCTCACTGTTCTTTTACAAATACGATAAAGCATTAAGAATTTGTTAGCTATTGTAGCTAATAAATAGGTGTATTATTTATATGGATATCCGAAGGCATTTATTGCCCTGTACATTAGTGTACAGCAATGTAGGAAAGAGAAAAGTACGGAACGACCATGAATTAAAGTAACTATGCACTAGCTATGATTGACTGGATTCCAATTAAAGAGCTGAACATTTGTATTGCACAACTAAAAATAGTTGCTAGCTGCCTAAATTAAAAGCCCGAGTTTCTCTTTGTCTTTAAAGGTGAATATCGGAGAGGAAGGAGAGTCTCTAGAGACTTATAGCGTTATTATTAAGGAAGGTGTTCATTTATGGATGTATTATTGAATATGTCGACGAGATATGAGTCTTAGATAACATACTAGGTAATAATATTATTAATGCCTATTCAGAGTGTACATGCGAAAGGGAAATGATTTCAAAGAATCAATAAATTAACACAGGTTTTCTGTGTAGCTTGGCTGTAGCAATTCCGTAATGCATACATGGATTGATACAAAGCACAGGATAATTCTTGCTCATATAAAATAAGTATAGCCATATATGTGTTGTAAAGTGTTTGTATACATACTCAATGGGTATGGTTAGCATTTTATTAAGGTATAGTATGGTTGGAAGGAAGAAATGAAGACTACGGGAGGCCTAATGAAATAGCATTGAATATTGGGTGTAGTTTAGTATTAAATACTCACCTGGCACTTCTACTATTACTTACGAGTATTTACAATGCACTCATAGCTCTCTATGCGTTATCAACTGCTACTTATTTAACAAGGATGGAAAAGTTCCTTTTACGCTATACAGCTACTAGCTACATTCGTGATGCGACGATGTCTTTTGCTTTTGCCTGATGAGTTTAATTACGGCATGTAGCTGGTAGCAAGTAATAGTTGACTGCGCCTTTAAGTTTTAGCATCATGCAATCTTTTCGAGGAGAACATAACATGCAGTGGATAAGTATGGGCATATTTTTTAGTATATTTTTTTCTTCTTTTTTTAACTGCCTATCTAATCCTAAGCTAAGCTACAGCCAACCTGTAAAAGTAGCAGAATGAATTGTTTTCTGTTGAGTGCATGCCTTCTGGAGTGTAGTTTCATAGCGTACTACTAATATGTGACTAATACACACACACAATATATATCTATATCTTCTTAGACATGTATTATGTACAGTACATTGGCTAGAATCCATGTGCCCACCTTTGCATTGTACCTTTAGTCAGACAGAAGGAAATAGACAATACCCTGTCTATATTATTAAAGTTTTTATTTATCTCTGCGTCGAGTTTTCCGTTTAAGCTCTGCCTTGTGCATGTATGTATGCACTTTTAGTTACCAAAGTC
>JABASI010000918.1:0-30380 GCA_019776505.1 Tomocerus nigrus
ACCAAACCCTGCAATTTAATGAAAGTAATCAAAATGAAGTTTATAAATGATACCTATGTTTATTTATTAATATCTATCAAGGCAAAAAGAAAGTCCTACCATAAAAATAGAAAGATATTATAATTGAAGAAATTCAATAGCAGAACACTACGAGAAGGTGACTGTGAAAATTGGAAAATGTACTCGACAATTCTTTGCATTGGATAATCTTGGTTTTCTTCACGTTCAATGGCACCATTGCGGGAAGGAAAGTGCATTGGGGATGTCTCGTAGGAGTTAAAATTCATCTTTAGGAATAGAGCAACAAGATAAACTTGTCCCAACAGACCAATGCAATGTAAAAAGACGCAGAAGAGATATTTCCAGAAAAAATTTTCATTTTTATTGTGTCGAATTGTCTCATCCAAATTTTCAGCGATATACGCCAATTTTTCCCTCTTATTTCTATCTGAGGCTAAGTTGAGACCTGGAACTGGTATTAATCTTGCTATACGCTTCTCCTCCCACAATCTCCATAACACACGGGGTAGGCAATACATACACACTTGAAAACTCATGCAGAAGACTAGCCAATTGTAATAATTGTCCGAGTCTAAGAAAATATTGTCAATTGTCATAAAATATAAGTAGATATTAAAAATATTATTATATATACTTTTTTTATGTTACCCGTACCATGGTCCTCTTCAGACATTGCAGACTATGCCCAGCGGTAACTAACTAATCAGAAATTTATGAACACTGGGGATATCACTGTTACAATCAATCCTTCCTGCAAAATATTGATATGATTCAGCAGTTTCACCTAAAAATAAGATTGGCCACAGCTATCTTATAACTAAAACGTGACCTTATGCATGAAAACTTTTCAAATATTAACCGAGCTCATGTAACGTTTGTAGTATGTAATAGTGACTGTCTTACATTGGATAACTGAGTTACAGTATTAGGTGTTTATGTATCAAAGTCAATGAAAATGACGTTTCTGATGATCTGTGGAATGCTATCTTACAATAATCTATGATTTCTATGTATAAAGCTATTACTTATTGTAGAAAAGAAAAGATATTGTCTTGTGTCTTCCACTGCCTATCCCTGTACCTGTGAGAATTCCATAATAAATGGAATAATATGACAATATGCAACCAAAGGTGATTGTACTTCAATATAGAGTGCAAGTTTAACTTAAGAGACAATAAACATCAGTATAAGATCAGAATCAGAACGATACTGACTACATATACAGTGAACACACATTCGGAATCTGTCATTTCCTACATATACGAATAATGACACTTAGGACAATGTCCTGATAAATAATAATACTTCGAACATACCTACTCTCTATCTACTATTTAGAGTTATCATTTTTATGCCGTAAACAAGTCATGTCTTATACTTATCTATAAAATGTCGATTATTTATTAAGCGTAGCGTCAGCTACATCTCTTTATAGATGTATCGTGAAAGTCGGTGTGTCTATCTATGTAGGCACCACATTTATGCATCATAAAAATAAAAGGAACGGGTGGGCCTAAAATCTTTCAAACTTCGTAAATGTGTTTTGGGGATCAAATGTAGGTTCCTATGTTAAGACGGGGTCCACCGGTTGTTAACTTAAGTCTGAGACGTGTTCAGCTTTATATGGATAGGAGGCGGAACTGAAAACATTTTACGCTGACTCCCGGTAGAATATATATGTAAATTAAAATAACAAAATGCCGATACTTAGCCAATCAATTAAAACTGTTTAGAAATATGCCCATTATATGTAGTCGTTGTACAAAGAACATTTGGAATATTAGTACTAACTTATTTCTCCATTTACGGTATCCAGCTGCTCTTTTCTATGTCTGTTTTTACAACAGTTTATTGATATCATTAAGATGAGTTTAAGAATAGACATCAAAAGTGATAATCTCAGTATTGTATTACATTTGCGTAGCATTCAACTCCATTCTCACCCAGACACACAGATAATACAAGCTGAGTTAAGTTTAGGTTCCTAAATACTACAACTGCGTGTAATCTGTAATAGTAAATTCACATTTCATTAATAGTATTCGCCAATGTTAATTTACAGGCCAATAAATCCATTATTACAGTGCTGTCGACACTGAGTTCAGCATCAGAAACAAGTGTCATAGAAAAGAAAGCAAGAGACACTGCTCTTACTTGAAGGGTTTTATCTTTATGACACTTTAATTATACCTCATGTCTTATTACCAGTGCATGTAGCAAGTTCAAAGACTTACCCTCCTCACCTCAACTTCTTGCATCACACAGTGTAATTTAATCTGCTCCTTCAATGCCCTGTACGTGTGAGAATGATTTATTCTAAAAAATTATGCACTTTATTCAACAGATACCAAGCCTATGCCTATGTATGTGTAACATGCTAATCTAGCTACTTAATTCCGGATTTTTCATTGCATTGATGAGCGTGCAATACCTACTTATAATCTTACTGATCTTTACAGAAAACTACAAAAACAATCATGTAACATATTCAGGGCTTTGTTTATTCCATTGTGCAAATTGTGCAATGCATAATGGCCTAATAAGTAATAATATTATTATTGTAATGTAAACTGTAACGCTTATCTGTAGTACCTATTAGTATCGTATGGTATCACTATAAAATCATTTTTACAGACCAATTAAAGTATCTACACAATTCTTACGATAAGCTCATTATATGTCTGTACTGAAAAATCCAAAAAATCAAGAAGGTGTTTAGGCAGTCTAATTGTAAAAATTTCTGGTAGACAGTAGTAGACACATTCAATAAAAAGTTTAAATCCCAGCATTATTTTATGCACTAAACCTATAGCACTGCACTGGTATGATTGTCAATAGCACATTCAATTGAAGTTAAATTGCAATAATTACGTATTCCAATTATTTAATTTGCTATTATGTTGTACATACTAAATCTTTCGATTTTCTGTATGGAATGTGGAAAAAGCGTATATTTTGATTCTATGATATTATATTATTATGGATAGTTGCCCTTTATTTCAGCATAAAAGCTTTTGAAACCAATCAGCCAGATAGTTGGTATAGAAGTTCAAAAGATTTGTGTTTAGCTTTTTAGCCTACTTTAATTTTTACTGATATCAGATTTTGCGTTCACAAAAGTTTGTTTTTGCACATGTAGCACGCACCGATTTTTAGATAATTGGAGGTTAGCAGTTTTATTACATTATTTCAATGTGATGTGATTGAATGTTGAATATATGAATGCCATATTATATCAAGCTTGAATTCCTTACAAGCTAGATTTCCTTACAGTCTCACAGCTCAGAATGATAAATCTGTCATCACCAGCAAAAGTAGCAGAGCACGTATATAAGATATCTTTATTTATACATATGGTTATAATATAGGTACCTATTGCATTAGAGCTATCTGCCTTTTTAATAATGTCCTAATTATAAAATTCAGGATTGAAAATGAAATCTGTTATGTAGCGATGTGCAATGTTAACTACGATATCAACATTCATATATATCAACAAGTACAGGGATACATATGCATACACGAATATAAGCAGCCACTATAGCATTGTAAGTTTGCTTTATTTACACAAGTACAAGGTGTATTGGTGTATAAGGTGTAAAATCATCAGCGTGACTTAATTTTTAACCCAGGATTGGAAAAATGCAACTCCTTGATCAATAATGGTGTAATAATTATTTACTAGGGCAAAGCACGCTCAGCGTTCTTAGATCTTAATTCGAGTATATAAGGAGCATATCTGCAACCTTCAAGGCATACTCAGCTTCTTACAGTCCTTTACAACTGTTCTTAAATATTTTCTTGAGTTTTCTCACTAATTTCTTCAAACCCCATTCAACATGAACGCTGTAATTAAATTTAAAATCCAATTTTCTACTAAAATATCCTCTCATAAACAAAATCAAATCTTCTTTGATAAATTTTCGCCGAATTAACACAAAATTTTCTTATATTTCCCAACAGTTCGTCATTGTTCTTGCTTTGGCTGCCACCGCCTCTGCTGGAGTCGTTCATGGAGGTTTAGCTGTTCACTCTGCCGTAAGTTTTTCAAAATTTTCATCAACATACTCTCTCTCTCTCTGAATACTCTGAACATATTATACATTAATTTGTTTTTCATGGAATTCTTTATAATTGTTTCAGGTTGTACCAGCCGCTGTCAGCTACCAACACGTTAGCAAGGTCGTCACCCCAGCTGTGGCTGTTGCTGCCGTCCCAGCCGTAATGCGAAATTATTAATTAATTTAACTCTTTAAAAACATAATTCATAATGTAATTATGTACGAGATATTTAATTTTGCTATTTTCTCTTTACCTAACTCAGCTTGGTTATGGTTACGGACAGGTCGCCCACGTCGGAATTGCCGGAGTCCCAGTTGGTCTTGGAGCTTACGGAGGACTTGGTTATGGATACGGTGGCCTTATCGGAGCCCCTCTTGGAGTTTCCACCCTCGGCTATGGCGTTGCTCCACTTGGAGTCGCCCACCATGGTTTGGCTGGTGGTATCTTGTTGAAATAAATAGTACAAAGAATCGTTACATTTGATCTTGCTAAAATCATCTTGTAAACGACTACAGTCAACATACAGCATATTTAATTGTTCTAAAGTTGCAAACCCAAAGTCACCAAAATGTTATTTTAAAAGCAATTTGACTTGTTGCCCAATGAATCTAATTTTTAACTACCATACAATCGTAAATTATTATATTCCCAGTAATATTATAACCTGTTCTTTTGGTGCCATTAAATCTTAATTACCCCTTAGTTTGTTCTATCGAATAAGAAATAAAAATTAAAGGTATAAAATGATAACTCATCCTGTTCTGCCACTATTTCTTGCATAATTCTCCTGTATAGAAAACAACAATAATATTATGAGCATTGAGATTTTGAGATCCTACTGTACATATTGCTAATGTCATGCATAACTTTTATAATATCCTTCATACACAATAATAATAATATTATTATCAGTATTTACAGTACACAATGAATGTGGGTAATCTTGGTCAGCAGAAGATGCAGTATAGTTCAATGCAGGCGTCAACAGAAGTCAGTTAGCTAATATAGTTAATCCCATAATAGTAATAATAAGGTATATAGGAAAATTTGTTAGGGAAGTGAGTAAAAAGTAACATTGGATCCAAAAGTTTTAGATCTAGAAGTTGAATAATGTGTTATTGTGGCACAAAAGAGGAGCAGAGATAAAATTAGTCCAACGAGTCAACATCTAGCCAAACAAATCATCTTTAAGACACGCATGCTATCAAAAAGTTGAGATTAGTTTTTTATGGAATGAGAGATGCATTTGGGCAAGTATTACTAGGGATTTATTACATTGAATGCCTCAATGAATCTTGTCTGCACAAGTGATTTGTAACATACCTAAAAGTAGATACTGGAACAGAAATCATCTCTCAGAGATTGTAGAAAAACAGTCGCTCCATTATGATGAAAGTTTACTTAAGGAAGTACCCGAGCAAAGCTCTCTGATTCACGAAATGATTCTATTTCAGTTCTCTATTCCTGATTGCCTATACCTCTCTAACCTCTAAGCTGCTACTTCTTAACATTAAAAGGTTAATCAAACTTTTTGGAAAACTTTTACTGTATCATCATGAATAAGGTAAGGAAAATCGATTTTTCTCATTTTCATTTCTGTACTAAAGTTAATGTACATGAAAAATTAGTTTTGATATGAAATCCGATAAAGCGTAATGAATTTGATTCTAGGTTTTCGTAGCATCGTTAGAGGCATTGAAAATAATCCTGCTGTTCGCTATTATTGGTTGGGCGAAAGGATCGCGGAATGTAATTCGATATTCTAGCTCTGGGGTGCGGTTAGTTGCCGAACGTGAGAAGTCAATGGACACGATATCTACAAATGGGAACTTGAGAAAATTCGGGGAATCTTGCAACGAAACGTACAAATGTGATTTTAACAATTGGTTGATATGTGAGATGGGAGGGGATAACACAATAATATCATCGTTGCCGTCTCTCAATTCTACAATAAATAGTGAAAATGAGTCAGCAACAAATATTGGAACTAATAGAAAGAGGGAAGGAAGATGCATTTGCAGGGACGGTGATGATTTATTCTTCGAGGTGGACTCCAATCGTTGTGTAGCACGAGTAGGAGCAACATGCAGACGTATTTTGCATGCTAAAAACGAGGAATCGTTGAAAGGTTCAGATTTATCGGTGTTAGGAATGCCAAACGGCTCCTCTGCCAATCTCAGTTATCCTTTAGTCCACCTCCACTCTAATGGCAATGATAACCGAATCGCGAAACGTATTGACTGTGTACATAACGCCATTTGTGATCCTACTCCAATATTTGCCCCAAGGTGCAGATGTCACAAAGGCTACTACTCAACAGCCTACGGAACGTGTCAAATGCAGAAAACATCTCCCGAGCCATGTACTTCCTCGGATGAATGTATCCTCCTCCTCTCCTGCATTCAAAATGTTTGTCAGTGTAAAAACTCTTTGATATTTGACAAAAGAGAAAATAGATGCGCAATTGCTAATGGAGCTCCTTGTGAACCACTCGACACAACTACAACACAGAATCAAAGGACACCGATGAAATTTCAATACTGCACTTCTAATGCTCTCTGTAATCTTCTCACCAAAACATGTCAGTGCAAACACGGCCCAGTCAGCTATTCCTCCGATGGCTCATGTCGCCCTGTTTATGGTGAGTCCTGCTCGAAAGATGATCCTTGTGCTCATTCTTATGCTTGTCATAATGGAGTCTGCACCTGCAAATTCCCCTTTCATCAACAGTACGATTCACTTACGAAGGAATGCAGGAGTTTAGTCCATGGACCGTGCCTGGAGAAATCTACAGTTTTTAATTGTACGGAAAATGCCTATTGTTCGAATTCTCCTGAGGGAAATTTCAAGGAATGCCGATGTAATTCCGGATATTTCGATACTAAAGAGGGAAAATGCTTGAAGGGATACGAAACTGAGTGCCAGCATGACAAGGAATGTTATCCTAATTTATTGTGCATTGATTTTAGATGCCAGTGTAAAGATAAATTCCAATTATTTAATTCCGAGACGAGACGCTGTGAAGGAATTGTTGGCTCACGATGCTCAGTAAATAACAGAGAATATCTTACAGATACAGATCACCTCTCATTCTCAACATATTTACCCTGTTTTCCAAATTCTAAATGTGTTTCAGGAACTTTTGATAGATCCTATGGACGTTGTGGGTGTACAGATTTATACTCTGCTAATTCTGACAGGATCTGTGTTCCTCGCCCAAATGATACCTTAATTGTCGACTAATTCATAATAATTAATTGCCAATATTTTATTATTGGAAGTTTGAAAGGGTATTTTTTAAAGATTCTTCTGTATTTTGTATTACAGATGCTTGTGTGTTGTAGAGACTGTTAATTGCCATGCAATAATATGTATAATAATTATGGTATTATTTTGATAATTCATATCCTCAGATCGGCTATCTCCGCATTATCGGTATCAATTCAGTAATAAATAAATATACTGCTCCCCGAACATGATTATTGCTGTTTGAATGTTTGATATTCTGAAATGACTGTCAGAAGAAAAGCAGGCAGAGGCTAGAGGTATATACCAATTAATTAAAATGAATACTTCCATTGTTCCATTACCGTTTACAAAGGTATGGTATACGCGTAATATCCATTTTACTTACATGGCTGTGTTCAAAAAGAATAAAAAATAAAATAGCTAACTTTTTACAAACTTATGGAATCGATTTTGACAATTTGGGTTGATTGATTAGACATAATATTTATTTCAATACTGGTAATAATGTGGTAATTAATTGATTTGCAATGACACAAATATACCTACTTAGGTATCTATGTATAAGGCAGCATAATTATTTCACGTAGGTACTAGTCTATCTGCTATCTCTAGCTAAAAAATTTAAACACAAAGAACAAAAAATTGTAAAAATACGTTCGGGATCCAGATCCCTGTTTCTCCTCGTTGCGTTGATATTTCTTAGGTTTGAAAAATTAGCATTGTTTGTTTCTGTTAAAGCTGATAAATGGTACAAGTACAAAATAGGAAGATGAAGACCGTTTTGAGCTGAATTTCCATTCTGTAAGTAAAGGCCACCGAGTATCAAGGTATACCCAGGTCCAACTACTCCTTTTTGACTGGAGTTGGCGGAACTTGAGGATCTTTGTTCCAATCAATGGCTTCAAAATCAATGACGATTTTTTTGTTCGCTGGCTTGTGTTGTTTGTATAGGATTCCTGCTGCATCGAACATTCGCCGCGTTGCAATGCATTCATCTTTGTGCCAATTTTTGTCCGAAAGGTAAAACACTTCTTTAATTCCAGATTGAATTATTAGCTTTGCACATTCATTACATGGGAAGAGAGCAACGTAGATTTTGCACTCGTGAAGGTCTCCGACAATCTTATTCAAAATTGCATTCATCTCTGCGTGACATACATACATATACTTCGTCTCAACTTTATTTGTCGATTCTTTGCCCCATGGAAATTCGTCATCACTACAACCTGTTGGCATTCCGTTGTATCCAATTCCAATGATTTTGTTGCTTTTATTTACTATACAAGCACCAACCTGAGAACAGGGATCCTTAGATCTCATCGCCGAAAGAAACGCGACTGCCATAAAATAATCAGGCCAATCAATATAATCCGCCCTCTTTTTGTTATTGTCCATAACCTCTTCGTTCGTTTGATTGTGGTTCATAATTTTTGAGCAGTCTGAAATCCTGTATTATCCAGTCAATTCCAAATCGAGGATAATCCTGAGGCCTGAGGGAAGCAAAGAAAAGTTGATATGGAGTATGGGGTTCCGGCTTTAGATTTCAAGATTTTTTCTACTAGCATCTAGGTAAGTCTAAAATAGTGAATAGGAACGATATCACCGTTCACCAGTTTTTTAATCCACGTCCTCATGTGGGGGACAGTAGGTCAGCGTCAGAGCTCAGAGGCAATTTTAATTTTTCCGAGAAAAATTATGGCCAAACTGCTGATCATAGGTGGCTGTGAATTAAAGTTGGGGTCAATTGGTCGACTAAGCTCTCAGAATTAAGAAACATGGGATTTGCTAAAAATAGGTGATCTGATAGGTAGTCGACTCAGAATGGCCATTTACACTTTTACACCTAGAAACTGGAAAATATTACGGCTGATGCGGGAAAAAGTATTTTAGTGATACAAAATTTTAGGGGGAAATGGAGATAACACCGGATATGCACAAATGCACATGCACTATGATTGTCTATGATGCACTTTTATGCTATGCACATTGCTAGGTCGTAAAGTTCCTATTCACGATTTTAGATCTATAGGTAATATTATTTTACTTACTATACTGTCAGCAATTCTTACGATGATCTGAGTGAGGGAGGGTGGAAGTATTGATAAAGTAGGAGCCCTAAGGACAAAGGAATTTCAAATATCCAGCCGATGCACGAAAATCTAGATGATACTAGACGATAGTATAGTGTAGTAAAACAGCAGATTATATTATAATTAATATCAATTAATAATGAATAGCAATACTAATTATGTATACAGAATGGACACTACATCAAACCGTCATCTGAGCTATGATTTTGAATGTTGTTTCTCCTCTGCAGTCTGCACACAAACCCAAAACCCAATTGCGTTTCCTTTAGCCCCGCGTTACTTTACACGCAGTTGATGTTATGATCCTCCTAAGTTCCTGCACGCAATATTATTATTATGGAGAGAAAAATTGTTAAGATACCTTTTACTAAACTAACTGGAAACGGTAAACTGATTTGGAAGATGCTAAAGAAAATGGGTTAGCAATGCATATTATAGGCATTCGAAAATGCAAATAATGAAAAGAGGCTGAGTGTAGAGTAGAGTGTAATCAGAGAGAAATAATCTTTCTTATTTCATATCATAAAAATATTGTTTGTATTCAATATTTGTGCATGTTGAGCGAAATGGTTTAGTAATAAATACTAGAGCCGTCATTAATTAAGCATCTGTTTCAAATATTGATACATGAGTAGAAACAGATGCAAAACTACGAAGAAATGAACTTTCGACCGATTAAGAACACAGAGACAGTTGTGTCTCATATAACTAAAGTAGGACGCTTTCAGACTGATTGTGCTACACGTAAAAAATCTCTCTCAGGTCGGTCTCCTCAGAGCTTAGTCGTTCCAAGAGACGGAGACAATAAGACGAGATTCCTACAAACAAAAACATTAAACCTACAAAAAAGTTGCAATAATTACAAATGAAAAGAATTTAGATCTGCACGGTTTTTTTATCATCACATCCGTAAAAAATAATAATAGCATTTTTCAATTAATCAATATAGGTACCAAAGTTTCCGACAATACAATAATCCATACATAATTATATTATATAACAAAATAACAAATATGTTTCCCCATTTCGGAAAAAGAGCGACTGCAATATTAGTACTTTCCAATATTTTTGTAACATTAGTTTCAGGTAAATCTATTTCAGAGGGAAACTCAGATTTAGGTTTGTCGGATCCGGATTCATCGTTGAATGGGAGTAGTCCATTAATTTTCCCAATTCCCTTTGTGAATGAAATAGTGGAATACTACACGAAGGAATTTGGACAGCCTTGTAACAAATATGACAAATGTGACTACAGATTCTGGCTAAGCTGTCGCAATGAAACATGTCAGTGTCAAAAAGGGGAAATTTTCTACGACGAGACAAGAAACTTGTGTGTGGCAAAAGTGGGGACTGGTTGTAAGAGGAAAGTTCGGTTGGACGACGAAGGTGTTCTTGTAAAAGTAGAGGACGTGAATCGTCTGCACCAAATTTCGCAAACTGTCGAAAACAATATTTTGTACGATGTGATAGAGTGTCCTGCTCACGCCTTTTGTGACGGGCGGCTCTGTCACTGTGAATCTGGATATTACACAGATCCTGAAAATGGAATCTGTCTGAAGCAAAAAGAAATTCATCAACAATGTCAAAACGACATAGAATGTAAAAGTGCGTCTATTTTTCAATGTCTCGAAGGAAAATGTTCTTGTCAAGAGCCGCGAAAATACGACGCTCAAATAGATAAATGCGTCGTCTCAGTTTCCACAGGGAATTGTTCAGTGACAGTTTCCGGGGAAGAAGACTGTCCTAAAGACTCAAGATGTTTAAATGGATCATGTATCTGTAATGATGGCTATGCTATCACATCAAATAGGAAATGTGCCCGAGGCTACAGGCAAAGTTGTTCCAAAGAAAACCCATGCAGTGACATTTTCCTTGCGTGCAGAAACAAAATGTGTGATTGCCAATTTCCATATCATCAATATTACAAGGAGGATGAGAAAAGATGTGTGAGTCTCGTCGGAGGATATTGCACCGTGTCAGAAGAGCCTTATAAAAGCGTGGAATGCACAGAAAATGCAAATTGTAGCTTCAATGAGTTTTACAATGAGTGTGTTTGCCATTCTGGCTACATTGAGAATGCTCTTGGGAAATGTAGCAAAAGTTATGGAATGTTGTGCAAGGAAAATTCGGAGTGTGACCGAGCGGCGCAGTTAGAATGCATTAATGGATTTTGTCACTGCCCAGATAAACTTAGAGTTTATGATAAGCGCCTCAAGATCTGTGTCGCTCTCGTTGGATCCAAGTGCTTTTACAATGCACAAGACGCGACAGACCCGAGACATGGTGTCGTAAATGTAAACATGTTTGCCTATCCAAGGAGATTCTCTCCTAGTTTAACACCCCGAATGTACAAACACCCTTTTAATAATCGCATCTATTTACACAGAGACACGGTAGCCAGTTTTTTCTATCCTCTCCCTGTCTCATCTTCACTTGAAACGGACGAAGAGGATTTTCGACATGATAATAATGCTGACGTCAGCAACTTTTGTGTGGAAGGAGCCAGTTGTGTCCCAAATAATCCCTACAATACTCAAGATCAGCACAACGGTAAATGTGTCTGCAATAGTTTCTACGTCCCGTTGCCCAACAGAACCTGCAATATGGATTGATAACAACCAACTCCCACAAATCATTTCTCGCACTCTAGCTCCTTCTTTGTTATTTATAAATGCTCTCCTATGTTTACAACAACTGCTTTTCTACATCATGTAGGTACTAACCTAAATATTCTATCCATAGCCAAACAACGTGTTTCATTCATCTTCTTAAGCCTAATCCTAATCTACGACTCCTCCGAGATTAAAACTTAATTTATTCCTGTATAATTTATTCTCTTGTGCTAGTTGAAGATGAATGACCTTTCAGGAGAGCTAATTTTTGACATCTGCTGCCTCATCATACTTATCTCTTAGAATTATTACTAACTTTCAAAGATATTGAAAAAATACTTGGTCATACTTAACGTTTTCTATTGAAATGAACAAAACTTCTTTAGAATTATAGAATAGGAAATATTCAGGTACAAGAAACTATTAGTAGGAATAAAATAAAAATGATAAAAAGAAATAGATAAACTTCGCTAATTTAAATTACGGTACATCACATTTCATTCGACATTCAAGGTGCAATTGTTATGAAAATGTAGATAGGTGCTGCAAGAATCTTATTCAAGCGTTTTTTCGTGGATAAAATGTCGAATGAGAATTGTTAGGCGAGAGCTTCCGTGAAAATTCTGCTCAGTAAAGAAAATAACTTCAAGATGACAAGGGGAATGAAACGCTGCCTTATTTTGCTGACATTGCTGTACAAATTGGAATTTAGTTTAGAGTATGAAGGAAACGAGGAGGATTTTGAATTTGAGGAAGGAGACCAGGAGGATGATTACACAAGTGTAAGTTCTCAAGGGCGGGCATTTGGAGATCCGTGCAACAAAACAGATCAATGTGATCCAGAGTTGTGGTTGAGTTGTGTTGAAGGAAGTTGTGGCTGTAGTTCGGAGCAGATTTCGATGGCAGACGAGTATGATGGACCGAAGAAAACATATTGCATTGGATTAGCCGGGGCAAATTGTGAAAGTAAGCGGAAAACGGGAACAACTCGAAGAAATCGTAAAGTAAAGTCATTAAGTTCATTTTTCGGGATCCGATTGGGTATTAGCTCTCCAAATTTCTACAAGAACATGGATTGTATCGAAAACGCCGAGTGCGATGGTCTCCGCTGCGTTTGTCACCCAGATTTCTTTCGGAATTCCAACGGTACTTGTTCAAAAAAGAAGTCAATGTACCAGAAATGCAGTTCAAATGAAGAATGTCAAAAATCCGAGTCTCTGGTTTGTCTTCAAGGAAAATGTCGATGTCCTTATTCCTTAATAGCAGAAAGGAATTCTCATGGGGATCGAAAATGCGTGATTCCCGCCGGTGGTGTCTGCAATGAGATAATGAGTCTGGTGAAGGATGAAAACGGCTACAATGTGAATGACAACGACTGTGTGCGAAACGCAGATTGTTCCGGTCGGGTTTGCGAGTGCAATCATAACTTCCGAATATCAACGGACAAAACGTGCGGGGGTGACTTTGGATCTGCGTGCGGAAAAGGGCAGCCTTGTTCAGATATTCAATTTGTTTGTCGAGACTCGCGGTGTCAATGCCGCTACTCGGCTCATCAGTACTACGACGAAGAGCGACGATTGTGCCTGAGTCTGGCTAATGGACCTTGTACGAATCCAATAAATTCCGACATGAGTGGGATGGATGCGATAAGTGGCGGGAGTGGTAGTCGATGGCGCGGCGATGGAAGTGTAAATGGCAATTGGGCTAATCGAACAAAATTCTTTAAGGGCAAATGCTCTCCTAATTCCATTTGCGTGAATAACGGCTACTTTAATGAATGTGTGTGTAAGTCCGGTTTCGCCGAGAACAGCGATGGAAAGTGCATTAAGACTTTCGGAGCGAGTTGCGAAAAGGATAGCGACTGTAGTGGGAACGACCGATTATCGTGTGTGAACGGTAAGTGCAAATGCCCGGATGCTTACTCAGTGTACTCTCCGGAAACGAGACGCTGTCTTGGCCTCGTCGGCTCCCGATGCTCCAGAATTGGATTTGGAAGTAATGCTATTAGCAGTGGTAGCCGAGCTATTATGGCCATGGCGGCTGCTGGAGTTGCGGCAGCCACTTCCTATCACCCCACCGAAGATACACCCGGCTATTGTATTCAGAACGCGAGCTGTGTCCAACCTGTGAAGAGCGTACATGGAAAATGCATTTGCAACGGAGGATTTGAGCCGACGGGGAATAGGACTTGTCGACTCGTAACGACTCCGCCTTCTTCCTCCTCTCCGATTACTCCGCACGGAATTAAACCTGAGACTAAGAATTCTACTTTCCTTTTGACATAATAGCCTAATTAATGTCTACTTTGCGAATACTTTAGGGACTCATTTCACATAGTCTCTCCAAATAACTCCACTCCCAACAAACCCTACGCCATACCATCAACTAACTGCATTAAAGGAAAACTACATTAAATCCTAATGATCCTCCTGGAAATTACTGGATAGCCGAGTAATTTCTTTACATTTACTTTCCCTCCATCCACCTTCCTCTCTAAATTCTTAACTAGTCCATTCTTAATGTACATAAATACTTAGACTACGTGTTACACTTACATTTACGTTCCCGGATCATTTCAGACTCTCTCTCTCTAATTGCTCTAATTACTAATGAAGGTGTACCTACTCTTTTATTCTAACTTGTTGTTAAAGAACGTAAATGGTGTGTGTGATCGTGTAATCTACTGAAAACTATATCTATTATTGTATCTAGACATTTAATTCAATATATTTTACGGTTCTCCACATCAAATGATGATTAATCTTCTTTTATTGCTTTTTAAATGAATCATTAATCATTAGCAATTCTAAATTTTCCTTTTAAATGTGACTCTCATCTCTTATTCTTATATTAGCATTGTCGTGTAACATAATTAATTTTGTATATCATATCATCTAGTAATAAAGAGTTTAAGGACAAGTGAACATGCATCACACATCTGCATGTTGATATTTTCACAATTAATGCGTAGAATGACACTGACCCTAATTGGCCAATTTATTTCTGACACCAACAAGACATCCTGGACTGGACCCTCAACTTTATTTGCACTTATATTTACTGGATAATTATCTGAATCATCATATAATCAGTCATACATCATAACGCAGTTCATTTTCTGCTACTGTGTTACAAACTGTTACACAGAGTATGTTAAACCATAAATATGCACATAAAATTATGCAAATCAGACACTGAAAATCACAATAAACGTGAGAAGGGTGTTAAGGTTGCATGATGAATGCATCTCCAATAATTTTGACAATATGGTTACAGAACACGGGGCACTCGACTTGAAAATAAATTAGAAAATTGCTTTTCATTCATTTCATATGCACATAAAACTTGACGCGATGCGACATTTTTTGCTCAATTGGTAACTCCGTCGGTACTTCCATAAATAAAAGCAATTGCTCAGAATTAGATCTTTGTCTTTAGGAACTTCGTATGTGGATGAAATTTAAGATGTTCATTTCTTTAACTCTCAGTACTGCGACAAATTAAAGTTGTAAATCATTCTATTCCATTTATATGATCATCTCCTTGACTAATGAAGACTGAAGTGTGAAGGGTGAATCACTCCTATGAAGATGGAAAATGATGCCTATATTATTATGACATCAAAATATATACTGGTAAACAATAATAACACGTAAGTAAACATATACTAAATGCATTAGAAATAGTATTACTGTACTGAGTGAGCTTTAAAGTTGATATCTCGTTGATTCGGTCTTCTATTCAGAATGATTTCCTGTCCTAAGTGATAATGATAGTGTAAATAGAGCAGAATGTGTGTATCCTATAATTATAGACAATCAAAGACTATTTATATGGTTGAGATTGAAAAAAGTGCTCTATATTTCTTTTTTCTCGTCCTTGAGCAAGAGTTTGGGAATCTCTTTAATAAAATATAGTAACCCAACATGACATTCATTGTTCGCTCATCAACAGAACAAAACAAACAAAAGTTGCGTTTTGAAATTGTCCTTAGGATTTATCTGCTCCTTCGATCATTTGCTAAGTTGGAGGCAATTGAATTTGATCGCATAACTGAAGTTCATAAATAGACTTATTTCTTAGTAGCAATAAACTACATCCCAATCCCACTCATACCTTAAGGACTGCATAAATTAATTGAAAATACCAAATTATACTTCTCGCCAAAATGGTACGCTCATTGTTTCTAACTTCCGCAATTAGTAAGCAAAGTAAGCATTACATTGTCACAGTTTTAATTCGATTATCCTACTTAATTCTTGATTTTACTCTCAATTCAGTATCTTCAGAAAGATTTGCGATATTGGTGGTCTTTGTTGATGTATATCCTCATACGTATCTCCATCCCAATTGCCGAAGTCCACGGATCTCTGGAAGCCCCACAAGGAAAGGGCTACCTAGAACCTTGCAGTGATACACAGCCTTGCCAGTCAATAAAATGGCTCACTTGTCAAGACGGACTGTGTATATGTCAAAATCCTGAGGAAATTGTCTACGATGATGATAGTGGCCAATGCTCGGCTCTCGCCGGTAAGAAAATAAATTATTTAAATAGCTAATGTTTCCTATTGCTAATCCCAATTTGAAGTGTAAACTTGAGAATATTAAAATATTAACTTCAATTTTAACCTAAGCTGCTAGAATTATGTTCAGAAACTTAAATTACCTCATTGCCCCAAGAAAACATACCTCTTTTGGTGTATTTTCTTGAGAAAATCAATACGGGAATCTAATTTGGTGATATTCAGCATTTTCAATCCGTTTTTTATGAATAATTATTGGAAAACAAAAATTACGCTTATGAATCATTGATTTTTTACCAAAAATTACTTCTTTTTGATCTTTTTCAAAAAGTCTAAGCACGAATCTAAATTATTGTAGTTTTCAGCATTTGTAACGGTTGTTTTCAGGATACTCTTGTTTGAGAAACGCTCCAGATGCCATACCTGACTATGAACATGACTCTAAATATTACATTAGTTGTGTTCCACATGCAAAGTGCACTTACCCAGAAGATGAGTGCCAATGTGAATTCAGATACTACAAGGCGGACAATAATAGCTGTCTGAGACAAATGGGATATGGAGCTTCTTGTAGAGCTGACGAAGAATGCGACAATTTCAAATTTTTGTCCTGCATCGGAGGTTTTAAAAAATTTATCTCAAATATCCATAAAAATTCAATATCATATTTCGGGTCTTAATAGAAAGTGTTTTTATCCATTCCAAAGGAACCTGCCAATGTGACGCAATGCATCGGTACGATACGAAAAATGAAAAGTGTTATGTTCCAGTCGGTAAGAGTGTTTTTTGCTCACTTCATTCCTATTATCGGTTGAGGTAAGGCTGAGGGTAAATCCATACCTATCTATGCATTATTTTCAATTAGGTTAGGTTAGGTTCCCTCGAACGCGGTCGTGGACTGCCCTGCATATAATGAAGCGGACAGTTTTAAATATTTACCCTGAGCCTTACTTCAGCCCAATTATCTAACCTTGTTCTTACTGTAGAATAATTTTCTCCAAATGAAAATATTTTAATGTAGCCCGAAACTTTGTCAATTTGTAGGAAATGCATGCAAAGTAATCGATTTTATGTCAATAAGCGAGGAGCACTACGCAGACGATGAATGTCCCGAGAATGCTTCATGTAGTGATGGAAGTTGTAGTTGTGATCCAGGCTTCAAGATCTGTTCGGATAAAACTTGCGGGAGAGATTACGGGGACCCATGCAGTTCAGAAGAGAAATGTTCAGATATTGTAAAAACTAATTTTTGTAATTACTGGCAAGTCCAAGGATATCTAAAAATGCACTAATTAATTTCTGTTGTGTTTAATTTCCATTTTTATGTAGCAATTCAGCTGCCGAAACCAAGAGTGTAAATGCAAATATCCGTAAGTGAACAACAAAGAATACTAATTAGAGAATTTAATTGTGTCTAGGAAGTTGAGCTTGAGCCTTTCCCATTTGTTGTAGTATTTTGGTTGAAAGTCAACGAGAAAGGAAATAATTCCCCTAATGCAATCTGTAGTAGGTTGGAAAATCGTATAATTATAATTTGCATTGTGCTATTTTGCAGTCTACATCAATACTACGACGAGGATACGAATCAGTGCATAAGTCTAGTAACAGGACCATGCTCAGGATCTCGGGAAAGTAAATCCGGGCAGAATGTTTCACAGACGTGCACTGTAAATGCTGTTTGTCATGAAACACCTGCTTACAATTACTGTAGATGTAAAGATGGCTTTGTTGAGAACAACGATGGACATTGTGTGAAGGCCTACGGCAGTCTGTGCCAGTTGGATGAAGAGTGTGATAACATCGCACCTCTGGCTTGTATTGAAAACACTTGCAACTGCCCCGATAAATTGCAAGTCTACGATGACAAGTTGCGAAAATGTATTGGTATGTAGCATTAGTCTAATTATCCTGGAAATCCCTTTTTAGTGCTCTAAACGATTTCCTAATCTATTTTCCCCGCTACTAACATTTAATTCTTGCTCTGCTGTATAGGTCTTGCTGGTGCTCGTTGTTTTAAGGATGCAAACTCGACAATGAACGTTTGCACTGCGAATTCCGTTTGCGTCAAGACAAATCCTCAATTAAATTACGGTAAATGTGTTTGTGTGCGAGGATCTACTGCTACAGCTGCCAGAACTTGCATTAAATCCTAAAAACCCATTCTTTTTAATTATATAGACGTATTTTTCATCTTTATTTTGCAAAAACGCTGATATTTAACTAGTATCCTGGCATATATTGAAATGATATACCAGTATATATATCAAGCAGCATAGTTTATTTTTCATCATCGCATTATCGCAGTAGTAGTAGCTATAAATATTTCGAAAATTACTACAAATTAGCATAAAATTAGATTTATTCGAGTAGAAGTACATTGACAGGAATAATTAATGCAAACTGTTGAACTCATGTCTTGTAATGAAATAAATAAATGTCAGTAGAATGCAGTATGCTGAATTTATATTGTGAATATATGTGAAAGTGTCTTGTTTTCTGTCGCATATGTCCCTTTGAGCTGTACGTAGGTATACTCACATGGAATTCTGCTACCTAACTGAAATGAATGGAAAGGCTCAGTTAGAGGTAGGTAAATCAATATTAGGACTTTAGGACACAGTCACTACGCGTCGAGACATAGTTGTTATAAATTATTGTTCTACATATAGAAATCCTTATATCCAGCTAGACACATTTGCAGAATAAATATTTGCGAATCCTCTGCTAATGCTCTCTGTATGCCAGACATGTTTTGTTTGTGCTACTTTATTCAATTCCCTATAATTCTCTTGTTATTTATATATACGGGAGATGCATATTATTCATCATGATGATATGATGGGGCATATATGCAGGGAGGATATTGTTTGGTTAACAGATTGTGAGTTTGTGAGGGAATCATGTCAGTTATAACGACAATAACTAACTAACCATAACGTTAATCGCAACGAGCTCACTCAACTCCTCATCCATTTCACATTCAAAGGATATTAAGGACTATGTGCTTAAAATATGAAGGAGGAACTGTTGCCAAGAACAAGAAGAATGGAACAAGGCAGCAAGGACACAGTTCTACATTATTTTCCCTTAGTTAGTGATATACACTTTTGGCCTACGTAGATTGCAGGCTTAATCTTCTCTGGAACAGAGCACGACACATCCATAATATAAGAAAGACTCAACTCCAACGACCGTACTTTCGTTAATTCTTTCGAATAGGACAACCTCCATCCAACCATCCGTTTCATTCCGTTCCACTGATCATTGCACAGCATCGCTTATCTATACAATAAAAACACAGATATATACATTCTCCAAAACAATAGCAAGAACTAGAGCATTTATTCAACCAGCTCGCCTCCCTCTCTCTCTCTCTCTCTACTCGTTTCTGCAATAGCCGTTTATTTCTCATTCTACTTCTCTCTCTCTCTCTTTTTTATATCCAGAAACTAACTGCCTACGTTTTCTCGAGCAAAGGAAACTTCCAGAGAAATTGTTTTCTTATATTATATGCTATTTTGGTCGACCGTATGCTCACTGTATCTAGTTAACCACCATAAAATAGACCGAATGCACTACGAACATCCATTAACAATTCACTCGTTGAAAATCTACCTTTTTCATCGAAATGAACAGAGCAGTAGATTATAAGCACGGATTTTCTTCAATGAAAACTTGCACAAATCAAGCCATCATCATTTCATCATACTTATACAAATACATATTTTGAGATTTTGATTTTGTACCGCTTACTGTAATTTCACAATTAACAATTTAAATATCTTCTAAGAATGCAGATTTTTTATAATTGCATTGGCCATGAATGATAAACAATAAAGTTTTAAGTTTGAAAATTGGGACTCTTTAAAGAAAATGTTACTTGATATTTTAAAGGATGACTTTTTCAGTGAAATCCAGCGATTACATTATGTGCAATAGTTTTGTGTAAGTAGAAAAGGGATAAAAGAGAGTGTATTGTGTAAAATCGATGAAATGCATCTGAAGTTATAGTAATGTTCTTTGGTCCATATGCTTTAGAATGGAGTTAGTTTGGAGAGGATGTAGATTTACAAGAGAATGGGATATAACCCAGTAAAGAATAATCTGGAAAGTCTCCTTTTCTCCTCCACTTAGCATTGAGAAGTAGCTATAGATAGTTTTAGGTGAATGTTGATGTTATGTAGAAAGGTATGATATGAGTAGTGGTGAAGAAAGGGTTTCTGTGCACGCGAGAGAAAGTATAAAAGGGAAATAGCGGAGTAAAAAGTAACGAAACGGAACACAGTGGCATTATTAGTAAGGTAGAACTGGTAGGAGAGAGTAGGGCGTAATTTTATAGTGTAGCTCGTAGAGTAATGCATGAAAGTTTAATGCAGACATTTGGATTTTCTCTGTCATCTCCCTGGCTCTGTATCTATATCATCAAATGCTCTGCTCCGGCATTGTTAGTAGCAGCCTCCCATAGTCTCTCCAGGGCTTTTTTATGCAAAACTAAGAACTAGCTCAGTTTTATTCGCCCAGGACATGCATTAGTTTGTTGTGCAGAAAAATATTTCGGAATTATTAGCATTGTCTTACAGATGTGCTGGAATTTTAAAGCTATCTAAGGAGTGACACTAATAAAAGTAAGAAGAGGCTACTAGGATTATAGCTCACCTAAATAAAATTGAATTTTATATAATTCAATGGGATCCAATCCCACTCTCACCGAGAGAACACAATCAACTAAAGAAACTGCTATGGCTGGCGGAAAAGAAAGGACTTTTAATGAAAGCACGCTCTCCTTTCACATCAACTCCCTGGAAAGAAATCTAATAAGAAACTAGATTTTCCAGCAGCATTCATGTTGCATGGATAGCAAAGCATGAACTAGCATTTTAGATATCTATCCATTCACAATGTTCCACTCCATGCATTCAAAAATGCATTCCGAATTCCAAATCGTAAAAAAGTGGGAAACACAAGTAAGAAAATAAATTGGCACAAGTTGAAACAGATGTATGTATGTATATAGAAATGATATACTTTATATAGTAGTTCATAGTTAGTAACCGATATATGACTGTACACTTAAAAGGTTTAGAAATAGAAGAAAAATACAATATCTAGCTACCAGCTACCGCGGAACATGGACGAGTCAGATTGTTTTTTTTCTTGCGTGGAACCTTGTTAGTTCAATTGTATTTTCACTTTCACCCTTGGCAAAAGTTTTTCATGCTTTTCTCAACTTTCATTAGTTGCTCTAAATGTTTTTCTACCTTCTCTCTGCAAGGAATCTTGACATGACATGACAAGTGAGGAAAGTAAATAGCTCTACATTCAAAAGATACAAAGAAGAAGCTGGATCTAGAGAAAAGTAAAGTTCCCCACTAAATTCTAAGGTAAGAATAAGAAGTAAACGGCTAATAAGTACCTTCAGGCTCAGCTAAAAACCAACTGTATGTTCGTAATAAAGAAAGGGAAATCTTGACGGGACTTTGCTGACTTGGGTTAATTTGAAGGAACGGAATTGGAGTATATGGACGCGCATGGAGAGCCAAAACGAACACTACTGGAAGTGGAACAGACAGCCTCTACTACTGCCACTGCACTGCCTGCTACTATTCTCCAACTCTTCTTATGTTCACTGTTCACTGTTCGCAAGAGAGTAATATTCTAGAAGATCTTGAAAGGAAATCGATATAGTGCATCTCATCTTCTTCTGACTTCACACAGACTGAATACAACTCGGCTACAACCAACAGAACAGAAGAGTAGCATATTATAACTTTTATAACACTCCAGCACCACTCACAAAACTACTGGCTACACTACAGTACTGAAGAAAGAAAAGGACACTTACACATTCCAGCAGGCAGCAGGCTCCTTCCTGCACGTCGTCCGTCGTTCCTACTTCCAAACAACTCCACACAAATACAAAGTACTGCTGCTACAACCTACCTACAACGCTCATCTGCGCTATCCAACTCATTTTACAATATTTTATCACAGAGCTAGCTCCGTAGTCCGCAGTAGTCTTTCGACAGCCACCGCATAAGCAACTTTCGTTTTCCTCAACAAAACTCTGGCACATTTTCAATTTACAACTGGACTCCACTTTCTCACGTTGAAGACTATTACGGAGAAGCCCTGGGCTATCTATTTTATTCATTAGGTAGGCACCCATTTTCCTTTTCCTTCAAGCATATTATCTGGATACGTAGAAAATTAATATCCGAACTTTCTTTTCTAACTTTCCTTCATGCAATTACCAATCGTTGAGCTTTCTGTGTGCACCAGTTTTCCTTTTATCTGATGGCTCACTTCATTTTATTGATATCATCTTCATATTGACACCTAATGTAATCCAATTTTCTCTTTCCCTACAGTAGCCACACATCAAATCTTTCCATTTGCACGAACGGATATCATCAACAGGTAAATCCAATTCTTTTCCTTTTCATCTCATCTTCTTGCAAAACAATAGCATCCTTGAATAGAATACTACAAACTTATTACATACTACATTTCTTGCATTCAGCTTACCCAAGATAAGTATCTATAGCCTATAGCTAATATACAGCTGCACTGCACGTTCAACGTTAATGGCATATACTAAATTCCTTGCTGCTTATGCTATGTTTTACTCTTTAAGTCTTTTACCCAAATGAAGCATGAACTATAATGAAAAGTAGGAGCACGGAAGATATATACGTCGGTATATTTCATTTTTATCGAGCAATTGGTGAAAGTCCTAGTTATGATGAGAATGAAAGTAGTGAAAGTAGACAGTGAAAGTAAGTCAAGTCAACCCAAATTGTATCTATCTATTTACCAATGGAAAATTGCTAGTGTTAATTTTATTGTATATGGCTGTGATATTATAACTTCTGTCTATATTGTGTAAACAATCCAAGATAAAGAAATGTAAGTACGATAGTACTATATACTTAAATAGTTAAGTATATCATCCTCTGTATTCCAATCATTTTTGAGAAAGTTCTCAACGTTTGTGTGCCATTCTCTTTAAGAGCAATTCCATTATATTAACTTTTTCTTTTTAAATGACATTGTCTCATTTGAAAAACTTGCATAAAGGTGTTGGAAAATAATTCACGAATGGGAAAACTTTTATATGTAATTTGGGCTATAGTTGTTGAGATATTGTAGAATTCCGAATTTTTGGGGTGGGATTCAAAGATTTTGAATTTTGATATAATTCGTAATACGTATCCGGACATTTTGATGCGTAGATCACGAATCTATAAACCGTTTTTGTCTACGATTTTTTTGGGCAAGATTATCGGCGGTTCCTCGTTGCCCTTCCCGCTACTTGGGTTGGGACCCCATTCATACCGCCCAAGCAAAAAATTGTTTTTCGATCATTTGGAGTAGTACTTAAATATCTGTAGCTGTGTTTATATGATGAGAATGAACGTGAAAACTAATTTCGAACGACATGCGACATCGAAAACATAGATGGTCATGTCTATGCCTATTCCATGCAATATATTATAATGGAATTGTTCATTAACTACTTAAGATATGCCTATGGGTGAATACTAGTGGATGAATGGGGTACTTAATGTAATTAATGGGAAAAATATAGTGTACAGTCATTTCACTAATGAAGAAGTTCGCTTTTTGCTGTTCTAGGGACTCTAATACTCTAATGGAAATGAGTGAAATGAATTGCATGAATTAACAATGGGGTTTTTATTGTGCAGGGATGGGTATGGAGGAGTGCGTAGGATGGAAGAGAGTGGTTCTAGTGGTGGCGATGATGACAATGATGTTCATCTTGGTTGATGGCAGTGGTCACAGGCAAAAGTACTTGGAACCGTGCAGTAAAACGAAGAAATGTGATTTTACCCGGTTTTTTCGCTGCGAGCGAGGAAAATGTGTTTGCTTTGATCCCCAGGAACTTCTGTACGACGATAAAAGTCGCCGCTGTGTCGGACGTGCTGGAGCCAACTGCTCACAAACTTTCTATCCATTTGATGATGAGCACGCAAATTATTTTCACATGAGAGGGACTACGACGAATCACTGGAGATATGGGAACTCGTCCTTAAGATGTGGAGAGAATGCCTTTTGCGATTTCGATGGCACGGACCATAAATGCAAGTGTCGTAAAGACTTTTACGACACGGCGAATGGAACTTGTCTCAGACTCAAAGGACACGGAGATGCTTGCGTGCTGGAGAAAGAATGCGACCCGGACAAATATCTACTCTGTATCAACAACACATGTCAGTGTGACAAAGAAAAAAGAAAATTTAGTCCGGAGGTGAACAAATGCGTTGTCCGAGCTGGCAGTGTTTGTGAACCTCTGACGAACAAAGATGACGGTCGACAAGTTGATGATTGCCCTGTCAACTCTGCATGCAGTGATGGCCTTTGTCGATGTACAATGGGAACCCAGATTCATTCCGATATGACTTGTCAACGCGGATACGGACAGGAATGTGGTCCTGATCATCCATGCGGCGATTCTGCTTTATCTTGTCGTTCAAAAATTTGCCAGTGTAAATATCCGTTTGTAAGTAATTCAGATTTTTATTTTATACTTATAATAAATTTTAATAGATAAGTCAGCCCTAGGTAGCTTAGGTAGCTATCCGAAAACATTGTAATGAAATTCAAAGTGGTTGCTGTACTATTTTAATTTTCAACAGCACATGCTTTACGATGAAGATGCCCAGGAGTGTGTTTCATTGGCATCAGGCCCCTGCACCATCAACGACACGTCTGTTTACTCTCTCCCCTGCACTAAACATGCAGAATGTATTCAGAGGGGTCAAATAAAAGAATGCAAATGTAAAGAAGGATTTCTACAGTCTACCACTGGGGAATGTGTACAAGTTTACGGAAGTGCTTGTGAGACGGACATTGAATGCGACAGGGTAAGTAATTTTCTCCAGACTATTCAGAGGGATTTTCTCTTTTCTGTCATTTTCATGCTTAAATGGTTCACTTGCAATCTACCTTTCACCAAAGTGAAAGCTTCGTGAAAGTATTGTAGAAACAGCGATGACCAAAGTGAACAATGAACATGAGCATTTTGAAAATTGATATTATTAGACAATTTTTTGACTTGATCAGAAAATAATTAGCGTGACTGTTTGGCAGATACCTCCACTGGCTTGCATAAATGGTCGTTGTGATTGTCTGGATGAACTGTTGTTGTATAATGCTGGGACAAGACGCTGCTTGGGAATGGTTGGCTCCAGATGCAATTTAAAAGCCGAAACAAACGAATGTATAGAAAATGCTTCATGTGCTAAATATGAAGAGGAGCCGTATGGGAAAATTGGACGCTGCGTCTGTAACACATTTTATTCCGAGACTGCCAATCGTACCTGTATTCGTTAGAAAAATGAATTGTAAATAACTTTGATGTGTACACCGTACCTCTATAACCTTACTATGATATTACTTACTGATGCAGGTACACGTACAGGTACACCTATTGCTTATTTATTGCCCTTTTAAAGTGTAAAATGAGTACGATAGCTATGGAATACAGAAACTATCTCTTCCTTTATTCCTGCAGTAGTGTTTAGAGTAGTCAAATAGTGCTACCTACTTGTTAGATGTTGACTTACCATTTTCACTTTTCTCATGTTACTACTAAAACGTACTGTAAGTGATTGATGTACCTATTTAAATATGTAGATATATAGATCTGCTCTATATGCAGGGTCCGCCAATCTAGAGCAGACAGACCACTTTCTCCTTTTGTAAATGATATTTCTTCTTTTGTGCATAAATAGCACCTCATTGCAAAAGTGAAAGTTAGAAAGTGAAAAGGCTCAAAAGAAGAAATGCCATTTACGTGGAGAAAGGGATATATTCTATTCTAGTAAAGTACCGGACCCTGTATACATACAAGACAAGCAACTCTCCTGCTAAATAACCAACAAGTACAGAGCAGCACATTAAAATGCAGGACGTCTCTTTAATCCTTACCTATATATTTCGGCTTAAATCCACATTATGTGGCTAAATAATCGACTGTAAGTAACCACTGACGAAAATATTCAAGAATATACTTCTGGAGTCTGACTGGAATCGTTATTCAAGTAGATACTTACCTACCTAATAATATGTTGAGAGAATATTGACTAATCTCAAATTGTAGAATTAATTGAAATCGGTAGAAAACTAGTAGCAGGAATACAAAATGTAGGAAAGGGTAAATATGTAGTACAATGATTAGTGAATTATCATGATCATTTGGAATTTTCTCAATCAATCTGTAATAATGTCAACTAGATGTAGATGTGCAATACAAAGTACTGTAGTACTACATCCGATATCAAATCAATGCGCTCCTAGTTCCTATATTGAAGTTCATGCTAGTTCTATAACCTATAGTTATACTAATAATTATCTTACGATATTAGAATATATACACATCATTTAATTATGATATCTGCCAAAAAATCTTCGTAGCCATATATGACGCAGAATACTGATAATACATTTTGATTGGTTTGAAAATGATTTTGTGGCATACTTGGTGAAATTGAAATGAATACAAATTCTCGTATAATAAAATCAAATTCACACACGTCAAGACAGAATGACTATTCACTATATTATATTCACACTCTGTGGATTTCACTACCTTCATCCGAAAACTCTAATGCTTTATTTTTTTAATTATTTCCTGGTCACACACCATTGTTTAATAGTATGGTTAGGTGTGGTGCAAAGAACCTAGAATAAAATATACTAAGTGTAGGTGGCCAAAAAATTCCAGTCATTTCATGCCCACACTCAATAGAATATTATGGCCCCTTTAAGATTGGAAGCTCCAAGCCAACAAATAAAAGTAATTTCCCAAACTTTTAAACCCTTTCCCCAATCATTTCTAAACTTCCAACTTTTCAATGAATTTCCTATTTAGACAATGGGAAAGACAGTCGTCTCCAGCCTCGACTACTATTTATATAGAGTCATCTTATGAAGATCATCGTAAATGTTATGCTAATTTTACTCAAACATGCCCCCTAAGAAAACCGCGAAAGGAAAAAAGCTTAAAAAGGGCGAGGAAAATGAGGGATCTAATTCTGATGGGCTCCATAAATCTGGGGGCGATATAAATGACGAAGATCTGTGGAAAGTTAAGCCAAGTAAATTTTGATATTCTCATGGGGTACATATTATTGCTTGGAATCTGGTCATGAAAAAGATTTGAACTTTCTTCACTTTCTGAATTAAGGTGAAAGCAGTTTGAAAGTGAAACAAAGAAAAGTTCATCTAAATGTTTCTAAAGATCGCCCGCAGTCGGAAGAAAAGCTAGAAACCTTAGTGGTGAAAGTATCCGAGTTATTGCTTGACGAGAATGACGAAAAAATAGACACACATTTACCCCGTGTCAATACTATCGCTTATAAAAATCGATTGGAGGATGAAAGTGTGAAATGTTCCTATATGAGTCTTCCAGAGCATTGTGAATACCATAATAAAGGATTTGACGAGGCAGGGTCAGATTATTTAGAAAATTTCGTCCGGGATGATGAAATTTATGAGGCTCAGGCTACGATTGAAAAAAATGCAAATTCGGGAGATCAAAAGAAACTCATTAAATGGGCAAAAATTGATCGGGAACTACAAAAATTTGCTACGACCGAATGTGTTACCAGAAAAGTTCATATTCCGCTGTTGATCCGCTTCATATCTCACTGGCGAATTTCTTGGGAAACTATTATTTTCGTCATCTCTTTGTTTACTTACGTTTTAATTACATACAGTTGCTTCTTCGGATATTACGATGACACTATTTGGAACACCGTGTTCGCAATTGATTTAATTTTTGGATTTGATGTCATACTGAGACTGGGAATTGAGATCTGGAGACATAGGACAATGGTACCTTGTTCCGTTTTGCTGATACCTTACAGTGCTACGCAATCATTGTTGGATGTAATGGCCATCATTCCAATGGAGAGAATTTTTCTTTTATTGTCAAAAGATGGACCAAACTCTCTCAGTACTTTGAATTTCGTCGATTTGATGAGAATGAATCGATTTCTGCGGTTTGGACGAGTTCTAAGATATTTCAGTGAGACATTTGCTCAATTCCAATTGACAAACATTTTAGCTACGCCATATTTCCATCTACATTCAAAATGCCATATTAAATGTTCATGATCACAATTTCTTTTAGGTACCATGAAATTTGAGGCAAAAGGAAATCGAAAATTAATGTTTATTCTTGAGTACATGATATGGTACATTGCGTTCATTCATTTCATGGCCTGTGTGTTCATATACCATGCTGCGCAAGGTAAATGCTTCAAGGGTGTACTCAATTTTCCCACGGGGTGCTAAACGGCTGCTTACCTCAGCTTAGTATGCATTATCAGTAATCGCCCTGTAGTATAATCTTTGTAGCGAATGATGTGTTTAGGAAATAAGCTGATCAGTCCTAGTCCTAAGTCCTAACTCATTCCTTGAAGGAAGCAGAAAGTTTTTTCTAAAAATTGCATGTACATATACCGAGGGAAATATATCCCAATTACTTTTAGGTGTCTGGAGAACAAAAAAGTAAATACGCACATTTATCAATTTGACTTGCATTCTCCATAAAATTAAAATTAAATGTACTTCGGAGCCTCGTAGAGGTCTTCGGGAAGAACACCTTTTTCCCTCGGAATTAATATCGCCTATGGTTTTCAAAAAATCCTTCAGACTCCCTTGGGGGACGCGTTGTAGCTGCTGTGTGGATTATCGATGCAGTCCAACTAGACAAAATTTCGCAGTTTCTTTCGTCATTTTTATTTTATTGGTTATTTTATTCAAATGATATTGCATTCTGAATATGCATGGACTCTTTTTGTATTGTTTGTTGGTTTTCCAATTGGTTACAGAGCCCCTTGGAATATTTACTGCACCCAAATGTGGAGAAGGAAGGATGGATGAAATACGTGATATATAAACCAGGCTTTGGTGGAACAGCTAACGACCACTATGTTCTTGCATTGGGTTTCGCTACAGCAGTAGTTACAACAGTCGGGTTAGTTAAATTACACTTCAAGCCAAGANCGTGATATATAAACCAGGCTTTGGTGGAACAGCTAACGACCACTATGTTCTTGCATTGGGTTTCGCTACAGCAGTAGTTACAACAGTCGGGTTAGTTAAATTACACTTCAAGCCAAGACGAAGTACAACATAGGAATATTTTGACAAACGGAAGTCACAATCACAAAAATGATTTATATTTTCCTAGCTATGGGGATTTCTTTGCAAACAGTTTCTACGAAATGGGGTTGTGCATAGCTGTGATGTTGATTGGAGCTATTGTTCTCACTGGAAACTTTTCTAGTGTTCTTACAACGTTCGAATTGGAAACGGACGAAGCAAGATTCGATATCTTTCATAGAGTCAAAGCAATTCAGCGTCATTTGGTACATTAATGACGTCAAATTAACGCACCTACTGTGCATATTACTATGTCAGCAAACTACGTTTTAGTAAAAGTACCGTGAAAGTGAAGTAAAAGTTTAATATGGTAGAAAATGGAAAAGATTTGGAGGGCTTATTTAGGGGTAAAAAGATGAAATCTCATGGCGAAAGTGTTGAAAATTAATTTTGTCTCGCTCTGTATTTTATCCATTTATATTTATTATAAACTATGTTTTTTATACCATCGATCGACTTAGATGCATGTTATGCGAAAATGTGAATGGCTATTGTGATGGTTGTCGTTTTCAGGCTGAAATAAAATGCGCTCCTTTGATGAAACTTAAAATAACGCAATATTATGAATTACTGTGGAACTACCGTCAAGGTGTGTACGATGCCGTCATGTACCATAACCTCCCTACGTC